>JBBPPX010000369.1:0-23290 GCA_038092235.1 Leccinum boreale | reverse complement strand
GAGGGAATCCAACCAGAACAAGACTAGCTTGTTCGGTTGTTGCATTCAAGTATTTATACTACTGACATGTGTGCACAGACCAGCTTAGGGCAGGTCTGTATAAGCTATGCTAACTAATCTAGTAATGATGAAGATAAAGGTACAGGTCACGTGATGATGACTAAGTAAGTCACATGACATAAAAGTAAAGGGAAAGATGTAAGGTCGAAAAAGGTCACGTGACTTTGAAGAGTCGAAAATGAAGAGGTTTGTAACAACTTATATCTGCTGCTCAGAAGTACAAGGCATCAAACATATCCAAGCAGGTGAAATCAGTGATGAAGGGAATTTTTGATCAGTATGGCAAAGCATCCAAAGAAGAGAAGGTGGAGATAATTTTGAATGTCATTCTTCAGAATCAGATGAGTGTGTTAGGCATATCTTTCATTCTTCATTCAATGACTCTGTATTCTCAGCAATTGAATGAACTCCTTTTATCTAATATACCATGGAAGGAGTCAGAAGTCTCAGAACATCAAATTGTTTGAAGAAGGAAAGTAGATGCAAGAAGCATAGAAAAATAGTTGGAAAGGCCAAGAATCTGTAGAATTATACTCAGTCATGTTGCATCCATGCATGTTAGCTCATGAATGAAAATTGTGGAGGAGAAACATTGTTGGCTAAGTGACTTGAGGTAGTCCACATTCCAATTTCAAGCAGAGACTGCAGCAGAAATATTGTTTTTATTTCTGGGAATTGGAAATTAGAAGCCACCAATGAAAGTGCTGCCAACACTGTCATATTCCAAAATTCACATTATAGTCCAACTCTAACCAATCAAATGAGGCAAAACATTTCTAGTACCTATCATAGTAGGCTACAGCTTTGATGGATACAGTGAAACCATGGCATGTTTTGGGAAAAATGAAGATGGGTCATGGGGGCTAAGTAAAGACACAGAAAAGGAAAAGGAAAAGGAAAAGGAAACAAACGAGGATGAACATGCGGTGGAAAAGAAGAGAAAAGAAATCTTCGACCCTGACCACAAATTAATCTCTCATTAAGCCTCGACCGACGACCTCGGCCCTAATTCTGTGACCGCCGCGGTCTCTACACCTTTGTCTCCGGAAACGTCACGAAACCGTCTGCATCCCTCCTGCTTTCGAACAGGGGCAACAGTGTTGGTACCTGCGGGCGTCCATTCCATGCTCATTCTCAGTCATACGTTGATGCCACGCGCTGCTTCCGATCCTCAGTGGACCCCACAAATGTCGCAGTTGCACTAATAGGCGACGCCGTCGGACTCTGCGAACATGGAGGTGCGAGGCCACCCGTCGTCGTGCTCGCCGTTGTCGAAGCAGTCGTGGGGGCGGAAGCACCGCCAGCAGTATGCGACTGCCACCCCCCCTCGGCACGCGGAACCGCAGGATCCATCTTGGCAGAGTGCGCACGCAACTTTATGCGTTCCTCCGCCTCTTGCTCCCGCTGCGCCTTCTTGGGCGCTTCTTCAAGTGCAGCAGCTCGCTTGATCTCGCGTTGTCGCCGCTGCTCGGCCAACCGTTCCTCCTCTTGCCTTTTTTTCGCCGCCTCGGCCTCTTCTGCCGCGCGTCGTTCTGTCATCCGGGGTCAGTCCCACTACACACACCGACATCAACCAAGAAAAACTTACCCGCCTCGACTCTCACTCTCTCCACCGCCCTCGTCTCGCCCTCTTGCTCTTCCTCCTGCTCCCTCCTTTCCTACTCCGCATGCACAACCCTCCTCCTCTCCCAACGTCCCCCGGTGCACTCTATAGTCGCCCTGCATCTTCTTGGTCGCCACTGGTGGCGCACCTCCAGGCTGTTCTCTACTCGTGCTTTTTGCAATGTGTCAAAGGTCTCGTGGCCGTAATAGCCTTGCGCGAGCAGCGGGCGCTCTTCTTTGTGGTACACCCGCTCGATGTGGTCGATCCGCAATGCATATCCATGTCTTTTTGTATCCTTTTCCAGCCGCTCGACTTCGATCTGTCCTTGCTCAAGTCCTCCATGTCCTAGATAATGTATCAATGATAGAGGGAAAGACAAAGGACCAGGACGCACCGCGATCGACACCTTAAGCCCACAAGTCCTTAGCGAACTTCTTGTCTCTTCCTGATCGATTCGATCTCCCGTCTCGCGTCCTTCTTTTTGGCATCTCCTTGTTCTTTTTGCTCCTCGACCAGCTTCTTGGCACGCGTGAGCTCCGCGCAGCAGGACGCCTCCTCCCTTTCTTTGAGTACGCTCAGCTCCGAGAAAAGCTCTCTGCGTGCAATGAGTGCTTTGTGCAAGAAGAGGGCGCGGTGTTCGACGTTGGCTGCGGCGAAAAGTTTGGTGGACTGGGCGGACTGGCGCGTAGCTTCTTCATCGGGGGAGAGCCCTGGCTCAGGGTCGATCACACGCACAGCGTTGTGAAGCGCTGATGCAAGGGTGCACAGGAGCTCGACCGAGGACAGCTGGACAGTAGTGTTGTCGTAGGGCGAGGGGCCGCTTGGACGGGAGATGGCGGACCTGTCAGAGAGGGCAAAGGGCTCATCTATAAAGTAGATGGTCTCTGTGGCATGGTCTACACGGATGCGGAGTCCGCCACGACGTGCGCAGCCCATGACGTAGGCTTCGACTAGTTCGGGGCTATAGTCGTTGACGGGCTTGACGAGGTCGAGAAGGGTGCTTACTCTGACGGTGCTGTAGAGCTGGGAGAGTTGAGAGAGGAGGAGGGAGAGGAGGGCATGGGAGAGAGGGGGCGGTAGCCAGCATATGGAGAATCACTGGGACAGAATGAGGAGAGGATGGGCGCTGTGGATGCGCAGAGAGTGAGGGGGTCGAACTAATCCTCAAGAAAGCCGTAGAGGATCTTGATCCAGGCCGGGGAGAGGCGGAGGACGTCTCTCGAAAGCTGGAAAACATAAGTGAGGGAGTGTTGGTAAAGAGAAGGCGACTTACAGCATCTTGCAGGTGCCTTGGGTAGGCCAAGGAGGGAAGCAAGGCGTGGGCTCCTGGAGCACCCGTCGCCTTTGGTGCGCTGACAAGAACTTGGCCTGCGAGACGGGACATTTCTTCGTTGAATCTACCACCTCGGACGGAGTTGACGACGGCATAAAAACGCCCCCAGGCTGCGGCGTGGTAGACTCTGGGAGTTGCCGCTGGTGAGGGATATCTTTGCAAGCTTGTCCTCATCCCCGAGCCGTTTTGGCCATGACGAGGAGGTTGTGGACATACTCGACGGAGCGGAATGCCTCTTGCCAGAGTCCGAGCTATACGGAGGTGTTGAGCGGGTGTCGAGGTGGTGCTGGAGGATGTCCGGGTCCGATACGCCTTGTGGGGGGATACCTGGTGAGGTGGGATAGTATCACACAGCCACATGAATGTCGACACTCTCAAAAAATCCATTCCTCAACAAAAACAGCTCAACTAGACCGCCGCGTCCACCCCGGGCGAGAAAAAGGCCGAGTCTCTCATGTCAATCGTTCCGAGGGAGATCGCACAGAAATGGTTACAGTATCTTCGACATTACACTTCCATTCCGTTCGGCGCCGTCCAGTCAGCGATCCAACTCGTCGAGCGCGACGGCTCCGGTATTCCTTAGGCTTACAAGCCGAGCGCAGCCCACAGCATGACGGTCGGCGTGGTTGGGTTTTCGAATGTGGGTAAGAGCAGTTTGATCAACTCTCTCAAACGATCCAAGGTATGGCTATGTTACCCCGCTTGTTGTCTGACCGTTTCTACTTCCAACGCGTCCTCAGGTGTGCGCAGTGGCAGCGCGACCTGGACATACCAAGGATCTAAAAACGGTTCAACTTGAGCGCGGTATCAAGATAATCGACTCTCCGCGCGTCCTATTCGCCGAAGATGAGGACGACCCTGCCATCAGTCGACGTCAAAAGGGTAGCATACTACTCCGTGAGGTGGTCGAGGTCGAGGTCATTGAAGATCTGATAGCCGTTGGTGAGTCGGTTCTGTCTGGTTCTTCTATTTGGCAGACCAGTCACTTCTCATTCCCTTTCTAGTAGAATAAATCCTATTGCGAACAGACCACGATACGATACAAAGTTCTCGAACACGATCGAGATGTTGGTGCTGAGCAGCGGTAAACTTCTCAAGGTCACATTTCTCCCTCTTTGAGGTGCGTAATGTTGACGTGCAGCATTTCCCATTTACAGGGCGGCACCCGGCCGCACGACAAGTGCTCATGGACTGGAACCACCAACAAGATCCCTTACGTTTTGATCCCGCCCGCGATCCATCCTTCGATGATACCCTCCATGATTCCGAACAGCGCATCTACGACCTGTATCGCCGCCGTCGTGGCACCCGGCACCAAGCCGTTCGACTCGCAGGGTTATTTGACGCTGCGGACGCGGACGCTTTCTATTTCAGCGGAGGGTAAAGGGGCAGAGGACACGGAGGGTCACCAGCCGGAAGCGGAGATGGTGACGGACGAGATGTCCGTGCGGATACCAATCAAACGGTTGCGCTCGCCCGGACTCAGCTCCGTGGACGGGAGGCTGCGTCTGGCCAGTATGACCGGTGGGTCGTTGCAGATTGATCGCATAGTTGGTGCGACGTCGAACGTTGGAGCTATCTCATTGACTTTTCTAGATAGTAGTAGAAGTCCCTCGGTCTACATGAACACCACCGCTGTTATGGGAACCGAACTCGATCACCTGTGGACTGGAACATGATTTTTCGAGTCAAAGTAAGTAGTAATCGGATCGCCTACTGAGCGGACGGTGACTCAGAGAATGGCTTTTATTTCTCAAATTTGCCTTCAAGCTGAGGAGGAGCAAGTGGTGATAAGAAAATCGGAGTAGAAGCGCTCTCCCTCGTCGACCACGTACTGGCTGAGGGGAGTGTATTGCGGGTCCTTGCGAGCCATGTGAGGCGTTCGTCTGACCTGCACTGCGTGAAGTTTGGATAACATTCGAATTTTCCTTTCTCCCTAATCAATGCCATTGTAGTCCCGGATCCATGGAGCGCCGGAGATAAAACTTACCAACTAATACATGCGTACTAGGTGATACGGAGAAGTCCATCACTGCTATGGAAATCCGGGGAGAAGTCGATAGTCTAGTCCGAGGATGACTCGGACGGGGGTACTTACTAAGTATTGCCGCAAGATCATGATGGTGCGGGTTATCGTTGGCAGTGGAACGTATGTGTGGAGCACTAACGAGCCATTTCTAACCAGCACATGCAACAACACATCCAAGTAATATACACGGCATACATCCATTCATACAAAGTGAAAGTTATGCTGACACAGAAGAGTACTTGGCAACGCCGAAAATTGCGCAAGAAACAAACAAGAAAGAAATTGTACTGGCTATCCCGGGCCGCAGCGTGCAAGACAAGTGTTCTCTCTCCAACCTTAGGCGTGATCCTCAGAAAGATATCAATAGTCCCTTCCCTTAATGTCAGCGCTCTTGGCTTCAAAGTATCTCTCTCAATGACACTGACCCATAAATGATGTTGTCACGGTGGCTTACGCCATTTTCCTCATCCTCCGCTAAATTGTCCCGTTTAGAGAGTAGTACCTTCCTTCAATATTCAATATTCAATATTCAATGTCAGTTGGGCTTCGCAATATCTCTCTCAATGACACTGACCAGCCACTTTGTTCATCCCCCGTTTCCCGTTCGTGTAGACCTTTCCTTAAGGTCAGCTCCCAAGGTTCCAAAGATCCATTCTAATCACACTGACCTAACTCGTAGACATCTTTACCAAGTTGCTTCAATTCTTCTCGGCGAACGAGACCCACAGGAGTCGCTTGTGCCGTGTTTGCAATGAAGAGTGGCAACAGCACACTGAGATAGGACGCGAAGGCTTTCAGATGCATGTTCTGTGTGATGCTTCATCGACCATGTCCACAAGAGGCTTTTATATCTGAAAGCTTTTCACTCTTGCAGTCGATCTGGGTTCTCTCTTCTATAAACGGGTTGTGCATCTGATCAGTTTGTGTCGTTTCAGAAAATCAATGCTGAAACAATTTCTCCAATATGGCCGGCAATTCGACCGAATTCTGATTGCTCTTCTTACGGGGTTCCTTCGTGGAGCTTATCGTAGGTGTCTCATACTTCCGGCGATATGCACTCGATCGGTGTGGTCACGCATCTCTTTGCTCGGGAAGTCAGAATTGCGCACCGATGGATCTTATATCTGATCCGTGAATTGAGGCTTGGAGCTTCAAAGACGGTCAAACATTCTTGACCCACATCATGACTCATCCACCCAACATATCGTTCGAGCGGGCGACCAATGACGACAGTCTAGAAGCACTTGTAACAAATTCCGATAAGAAAGAAGATGGTGTATCAGGTCTCGAGGCACCTCTCTCACGTACCGGTGTGAAATCTCTTGCTGTTTATGCCCTACTTCTGGTTATCGCCTCCACGTTTTTCGCGTTGTGGACTACCATCATCAAAACAGCTTGTCCTCTTGATCCGCTCCTGGCTTACTGTAAGCACAATCTAGCAAAAAGAAGCCGACCAACTGACGCATTTGATTTCAGCACCTGTGAATGAGGCAGTCCGATACGTTGAGAAACGATTTGACGCAGCTGCGAATTCAACTTCCGTTTACCGTGGAGACCCAAGTCCTGAAATCGACGCTGCTTGGGCGAGGATTAGCACAGGCGGTAAGGTCGTGTTTTCCTGAACGAAAGACATAGTTTTGACCAGATTAACAAGTCAAAGATACCCGATTGAACCGCGAGCAATTCTTGATGAGTGGGGGGAATGATACCACCGCCGCAGTCAAATTCCGACCTGAGGACGGTGGTGGGTACTTGTCTCAGGTAGATGGGTACCATCACCTTCATTGTCTATTAGGGAAAATCTCGCGTTTATTCTGCCGTGATCATGATATTTTTTGAACTCGACTACTAAGATATGCTGAGGAAGAACCTCAGACGGGATCATTCAAGTTACGCCACTGACCCGTTGTTCAGCAACATGCTCCCCATTCATCTCGAGACGGTTCGTCCACCTATTTTTCTCTTGCATAGTACATATTGACGCCTAATATCGCATATTCTACCAGGTCACTGCGTCGAGATCGTTCGGCAGAAGCTCATGTGCACCTCGGACCTCACGATGGTCACTTACGACTGGGTTTCTGGTCTTGACAATCCGCAGCCAAACTTTAATACTGTACATCAATGCGTGGACTTTGAACGGATTCTCGACTGGTCAGCCAAGCACGACGTGCAAGTGGCCAGGGCCCATGTAGTCAGGTTCAGAGACGAGGAGGATACAAAAGGGGGAACCCATGTAACGCTGTATCGTATATAAGATAAGAGCTAGAGGGATTGGTCCTGGTGGATGTATCACGATTGGGTGACATCGTCGATCATACAGTCGAGCCGGACATTCTTGTTAGGGACACGTGCCACTGGCACTGTCGGTAGAGAACTCGTTCAGAGTCTTCAGACTAGCACCGATATCATTCGTCCTCCAAATCCTGCCAGTCCGAGACACCCATATTATACACGTCGAATGACTTACTTATTCAATCCAAACACAGCAGCGCTCCCGCGCCCACCGAAACTTTTGTGCACGGCGCTGAATAAATAGGCGGGTACCATTACATAACTAGAAAAGGGCCAGCGTTGCCGGCTTAGGACCTTGCGTCTTGAGACGTGACTACTGTATGTATACCAGTTTTAAGAGTAAAATACTAACGAAAGCAATCATAACTTTTCAAGTAAATCGATAATGTGAAGGATCCGAGACGTCGACCAAACGATAATTGTTTTTTTAAGGAGATAGCAAACAAAATTACGTAAATTATTTACTACTATGGACGTTTTGCACACGAACCGAACACGGGGAAACGACCTTGCTTACGCAAGGTGATATTGCAGACTGCCACTGCAGGAACTCGTGTCAACGTGACATTTGCCTTAGATCTTATTCCTTTCGACTTGTATAGTCGTCGGTCTCACAGGCATATAGCAACTGTTGTAAGTCGACCGTTTCCGCACTGCTTGATTCTCATGGGCCATGGCCCATCCCAACATCGACGTAAACGTAATTGTGAAGCGGGCCATCGGGCCTGGCTGCACTCGCGGACACGAACAAGTTGTCAAGGCTTTCGGGACGAGCGCACTTGTGCCATGTGATGGGTCTCTCAGGCTCTCTGGCGATCAAGCTCCGGCCTAATACGCAGCCTTGACACAAAGTAGCGGATCCTGAACGTGATCGTACACCCGCTGTGACGCGCGCCATCCTTTGCCAACTTGGGCGTCCTCAAGGCTTGGCTGAGAGGCGAGAAGTTGATCGTGGTGGACGTGCCGCTGTTGATCGAAGGCGGTCTGCGCAAGTGGATGAGAAAGGTCTTCGTCGTGTACTGGTGCGTCAGGCTGCTGTTCTTTCATCGTCGTGCGTTGGCTCACACGGGCAACATCTCGTCCCCTCTAGTTCTCCGGAACTCTAACTTCAACGTCTCATAGTGCAGGACAAGTCTACACGTGCTGATGCATCTTCCCCACTCAATTATCAGCTTTCGATCACTTCGAAAGTCGCATGCGCGGATCTCATCATTGACAACACGGGCTCGCGCACAGGTCTCGGACGGGAGGTGATGGCATTTGTCGAAAAGCTGGAGAGTGATATGCTGGGGGTGGATGGTGAGTTGGCTACTCCCCAGTAGGTTTACTGAGCGCGGTTTGGTGTCTGTCGTGGAGAGCGTTCAAGATGAAGAGGATGTTAGGTTCAGTTCAGGTTAGTACTCTAATGACTACCCGTCACAGACACCCGGCCCAAAATCAATTCACAACGTGCTCTTCGCAAACCCTCTCATTGACCGCTCCCGTTCATCCTCGAAACCGATGCTCGATCGGCCAAACAGTTGCCGAACCCACTGACGCACCTTGCTCGACCAGAACACTACGTCGACCGACAGCATGACAGTCCGAAACACGAGATAGTGCCAGTACTTTGTACCAGCGTGAGATTCGCCGAGGTCACTAAGGATGCGGAGGCCCAGAATCTTGAGATACGGTTCACGGGCGAGCCGAGCGCTACTATGGCCAAAGCGTCAGACGAGTAGGAGACAAAAACCCAGGAGCACCAACCTTAAGCGATCTATGCATGCCAGTCAGGCATCGATCGCACTTGCTACGTTGGGAAGCGCTCACCTCATGTTCCTTCGACAGATTCCTTGGGCATCTTGTCTGTATCCAGAAACTCTTCAACTTGGCCTTCATCTGTATGCTCTGCTCATACTGATTCAACTGTTCTATAGGCCCGCCGCTGTTATTCTTGCCATACCTCACCGGGCGCATCAACAAATAAGTCTGGCGTGCCAATCACCCATGACATCGCAACACGCTCGATCGCATTCCAGTCCGCAGCGAGCAAGCCGCTCCAGAGCGTCAGGTATTCTCTTCTAAACGACTCTTGCATGTGGAGTCCGTGATCGAGCAAGACCAACTGGGGATACCGAGGTTTGGAGGGATCTGGGCGGATTATGATGCTGCCAGGGTGCGGTTAGAGTGAACCCAACCTGGGCCAGTTGAACGTTTGTACGCTGAAGAGTTCGATCATGGTCTGCATGATTGACTTGAGGCCACCCTTTAAGCGAACGCCTGTCATCGAGGAGCTCGCAGACTGAGCGTCCTCGCCCATGACTCAGGCTCTGAATTGCAGCACGGTCGCTCAAGCGTACGCCATCGATCCACTCAGCGGTGACGACATTTTTGGACGAGTTATTCCGGATACACCTTGGGTATATGCACCTTGCCAGCGAGACGTGGCTCCGCGGCGATAAACTGAGCGGTGACACGCGCGTTGCTGTATGAAATCTAGCTCCTATCTGAGATGGCTGTCGATGAAATCTGCCATGCATTTGTGAACAAGCAAACAAGAAAGTCGGGGGATATAACGCGTACCAACGGCGAAATAAACGGGGAGATCAATAAGCAGTTTTCGGATATCCACATCACGACGCGG
Source organism: Leccinum boreale (assembly GCA_038092235.1). Classification (NCBI taxonomy): domain Eukaryota; kingdom Fungi; phylum Basidiomycota; class Agaricomycetes; order Boletales; family Boletaceae; genus Leccinum; species Leccinum boreale. The sequence continues at coordinate 13,347 of JBBPPX010000369.1, read as the reverse complement.
AATGCGCCGAGATCCCATTCGATTTGTGTGGTCACGTCTGGCTTCTGGATCTTGACAGCCATATAGTCGCCGTTCTTGAGCTTTGCGCAATGTACTTGTGCCACGCCAGCACTCGCAATGGCATCCTGTTCGAATTCGTCAAATATGCCATCGCCTGCTGGTGGACGACCGAATTCTGAACGGAAAACGGAGAGGACGTCAGAGTAGGATACATGGGGAGCATCATCGAAGAGACGGGCGAATTTGTCCTGTATGGGGCGCGGCAGAAATGGGGAATTGGCACCGATAGCCTGGCCTGGAGCGAAAAAGGAAGGGTGAATTGCCATACTGGCAGGTTGTAGGGGGGAGTGCACACCAATTTTGATGTACAGACCACCGTTGGAGGTGAATAGATGATATAACCTGTCTGCCACGCGATCATGTAATTGGGTGATTTGGTCGGCCGTGTCTGGCTGAAAGATTGAGCTTGTAGTCTAGTCACACTGCTCGGGTTGGAAAAGAGATCGGTGAATGATAGTTCCTTGACGTTCTTGCCTTCCAAGGCCTTGGCGAGGAGCGTCGCCCATATGGGCTCGACATCGACGTCCGCTGCGTTCGTCAGTGCGATGATTTTATCGGACTACGAGAACAATTTAGCAACAGCTAATGCAAAATGCATACGGGGCACGTACCGTGATTTCGATGTCGTCGTCGACATGGATAAGGGCGGCGTACGTTGCTGCAAGTTCTGCCGTGGCCTAGAAGGAGCGGTGTCGGTCATGTCGGCGGTATGCTTGTGGGTACATCCCGAGACCCATTCAGCCACGACGCGTACGATGATCGCCATGGGATGCAGCGTGGACGGATGGAAGACGGCCTGGGAGTACCGTGACTGTACAAATGAGTTGACCGCTACGTACTTAGTTCGACTCAAGGAGAAATGTGGTATAGTTTTACCCACGAGTATTACACAGCCACACCATTCATCCGACTTTGCAGCACAGTTGGAAGTCACCTACACGGCGGTCGGGGTAGCGGCAGCCCCTGACGAGGACTTTCGGCAGGCTCGAAACCTCACACCCATCCCGCCCCTTTGCTCGTTCAATCCCCATGCCGTCGGACGAATGTGTAAATGCTCCCGACCACTGCCACCTGCCGGAAGCGGATATCGGAAGTAGATAGGGATCGATCAGCGCGTGCAATTGTTTCTTCCTCCCTCGCCCTCACGTCGTTCCACAGTTTCCTCTACAATACGCTCAGGCTTAGAATCCAGATATGAATTCGAACTCGAACTCAGAGACAAACCAGACCGGCGGTTTTGAAAACATCCGAGAGAAATTTGGCCGCTTCAGGATCCTTATCATTGGCCGGGCGAACGCTGGCAAGACGACCATTCTCCGCTCGATCTGTAACACTACCGAAGACCCGGAGGTCTATGATGGAGAGGGTAACAAAGTACGTGCTTGTTTTAATGATTATGGATGACTGGCCGACTGGCCGACCGAACCGTGCGACCAGATTGATCTGACCCAAGTCGAGGGATCCAGTGGGGTGGGTATCACAATATACTGGACTCGGACTCGACGCGTATCTTTACCAATGCACGCTAGCGCGGAGAACACGACATCGAGAATGAGTTGATTTTCCGGAGTAATGACAACTTCGTCTTCCATGACTCGCGGGACTTCGAGGCTGGTTCCGCACATGAATTCGAACAGCTGAAGGAGTTCATTGCTGATCGTGCAAACACGACATCTCTCAAACAACGCATTCATGCCATCTGGTACCAGCTTGATCAGTTGCCGGAAGTGGTCGTTGATACGTTGTATTGGTACTGTATCCCAATGGATAAATTGAATCGGGCGATCCAACGCTCCGAGGAAATGTTTTTCAATGAGTGTGATACGAGAAATGGTGTGCTCCTTTTTTGCAAGATTTTTGCGAGCTCACAGCTTGGCCAGTGCCTGTTATTGTGTTGTTCACCAAGTTTGATGCATTACTGGCTGTAGCCATGAGTGAACTATCTGGTGATGCTCGAAAGCTGCCAATAGAGGAGAAGGTAGCAAAGGCACATGAGCTCACGAATGGAATTTTCAACAATGCTGATGTATGGGGTTGTCTTGCTAAACTGAACTATGCACCAAAATATAGTGTTCGGATGGGAGGTATAATTCTCTTTTCCAATAACATCATGGATTCAGCTCACATAATCTGCATGGGTGCAAGGGATGCACAATTCAAATGAGGGATGTGGCATACTGCTGGAAAGGACAGCAGGAGCTTTGAATGAGGAGGCTTTGCAAATGCTATTTGTCACTGCCCAAGAAACAAATATAGCATTGTGTGTTCAATATGCAGTTCGAGAGTGAGTACCACATGTTGAATATTCTTCAAAGGCTAATGGTATCATGTTAAAAAGAGTCATTGACAAGCTGCATCAATCTGCACTTCTTTTACACAGAATGGATATGCAGATTCCAAAGAACTGGCAAAATGGTTTCCACACTTTTGGGTAAGAATCTTGAGGCTTTCATATGAATTAGCTCATACATAGAATTTGAATATGAATATGTGCTAATTATTTCTATTGCATTAATGGAACTAAAGAGTGTGAGTTGTCATTCCAGTAAACATGTAAAAATGATTGAGCTTATATCACTTCATTTTACTCTGGAAATGACAGAAAGTGAGTTGTGCATTGTGCAATGTGCCACTGAGTGGTGATGCTGATGATGCCATATCCATGTATTCTGCTCTGGAAACGACAGTATGTGAGTTGTGCATTGTGGAATTTGCCAGAGAGTGGTGTTGCTGATGATGCCATGTCCATATATTCTGCTCTGGGAATGATAGGAGGTGTGTTGTGCATTGTGGAATGTGCCAGAGAGTGCTGATGCTGATGACACCTTATTCATTTATTCAGCTCTGGAAATGATAGTATGTGAGTTGTGCATTATGAAATGTGCCAGAGAGTAGTGATATTTATGACACCATATCCATTTGTTCTACTCTGGAAATAACAGACAGTGGGTTGTGCATTGTGAAATGTACCAGAGAGTGATGATGCTGATGATATCATGTCCATCTATTCTGCACTGGAAATGACAGGCAGTCAGTTGTGAGTTGTGAACTCTCATGATGTCATGTCTATGTATTCTGCTCTGGGAATGACAGAATGTGAGTTGTGTATTGTGGAATGTGCCAGAGAGTGGTGATGCTAATAATGCCATGTCCATTTATTCATCTCTGGAAATGACAGGATGTGAGTTGTGCATTATGAAATTTACTAGAGAGTGGTGATGCTGATCATGCCATGTCCATTTATTCTGCTCTAGAAATGACAGGATGTGAGTTGTGTATTGTGGAATGTGCCAGAGAGTGGTGATGCTAATAATGCCATGTCCATGTATTCTGCTCTGGAAATGACAGTATGTGAGTTGTGCTGGAATGTACTAGAGAGTGGTGATGCTGATGATGCCCTGTATATTTATTTTGCTCTGGAAATGATAGGATGTGAGTTGTGCATTGTGGAATGTGTCAGAGAGTGGTGATGCTGATGACACCTTGCCCTTTTATTCTGCTCTGGAAATGACAGTTTGTGAGTTGTGTGTTGTGGAATGTACCAGAGAGTGATGATGTTGTTGATGCCATGTCCATGTATTCTGCTCTGGAAACAACAGTTTGTGAGTTGTGCATTGTGGAATGTACCAGGAAGTGGTGATGCTGATGATGCCATGTCCATATATTCTGCACTGGGAATAACAGGCAGTGAGTTGTGCATTGTGAAATGTACCAGGAAGTGGTGATGCTGATGATGCCATGTCCATATATTCTGCACTGGGGATGACAGGTGGTGAGTTGTGCATTGTGAAATGTACCAGAGAGTTGTGATGCTGATGATGTCATGTCTATTTATTCTGCTCTGGAAATGACAGTCTGTGAGTTGTGCATTGTGGAATGTGCCAGAGAGTGCTGATGTTGATAACACCATATCTATTTATTCCTGGAGACAACAGGGAGTAAGTTGTGCATTGTAGAATGTGCCAGAGAGTGGTGATGCTGATGACACCATATCCATTTATTCCTGGAAACTACAGGGAGTAAGTTGTGCATTGTGCAATGTGTCAAAGAGCAGTGATGCTGATGATGCTATATCTATTTATTCTGCTCTGGAAATGACAGACAGTGAGTTGTGCATTGTGCAATGTATCAAAGAATGGTAATGCTGATGATGCCATATCCATTTATTCTGCTTTGGACATGACAGGTAGTGAGTTATGCATTGTGGAATGTAGGAAATAGTGGTGATTTTGATGATGCCATGTTTATATATTCTGCTCTGGACATGCCAGGATGTGAGTTTTCCATTCTGAAATAATCTCAATCATAGTAACAGTAATATCATAATTTGTTCTATTTTTACATAATAGACAGTATGTTAGAGATGATTTGATATCTTTTTGCATGATGATTAATATTTCTTTTCTTGTTTCTGTTTTATTTACAAAATGTATATTGTTTCATGTTATTAATTTCTTACCATCATTGACATATATTTCATCACACTTCTATTCTGATTTATTCAGCTAGTGAGTTTTCTATTATATATAAATACTAAATTCCAAATATTAATATTGATCTTCTGTTATCTTATGTATTAAAGACTGTAAGTTATGGTTTACTCAGACAGTGATAATGACATACTAACTATTCATTTCCGACAACTATAGAAGGTATATCATGCAATGCTGTCAAGTATTATTATACTAATGATAAATATTTTGGATTCCTTACAGATGGTATGCAATATATTACTTGTTGTAATTTCACCATTTTTTGTTGACTCATTACCTCTCAACTTCAAGGCTGTAAGTTTTTGCATGTTATTTTTTGGCATCATAAATCTGACTGTTATATTGTGTTTACAACATCATGTTATAAATGGCAGGATGTAAGTTATTCACTACTACTGTGATGATACATTGATATTTTACATCAATCTCAGACTGTAAGTATTGGTTGTACACATTGTTGATCATACAAATTTAATTTCAATCTCATCTGATTTTTTATAACTTTACAGACGGTGAATTTGCTTTCATGATGTCCTGTATTCTATTTGAATTCATTTGTTCTTGTCAGATTATCCATAATAACCCAACAGTATGTGAATCAATTACATTTATTTGTGGTTATAACATTTTATCATTCAGTCCAAAACTTTGGATACCATTGAATCCTCCATTCTGAAGCCTAACAGTATTGTAAATTCTTTATCAATTTCATTTTGTATTACAATCCAATTGAAAATTATAGATGAATATGGGTACATGGAAGCAAATCCTTCTAACCACTATTGGTATATATAGTTTCTTTTCTAAATGTCATTTGAAACATACACATTATTGCTTTGTAGATATACTGCTCATCCTGGAGCATTCTTTCTATCTTTACCATCAAAAAGATCCACAACCACTTCTATCTGCTGCTCAGAAGTACAAGGCATCAAACATATCCAAGCAGGTGAAACCAGTGATGAAGGGAATTTTTGATCAGTATGGCAAAGCATCCACAGAAGAGAAGGTAGAGATGATCTTGAATGTCATTCTTCAGAATCAGATGAGTGTGTTTAGAATATCTGTTATTTTTCATTCAATAACCCTGTATTCTCAGCAATTGAATGAACCTGCTTATAATATGCCATGGAAGAAGGCAGAATATCAAGTTGTTTGAAGAAGAAAAGTAGATGCAAACACCAAAGAAAAATAGTTGAAATGGCAAAGAATCTATAGAAATGTACTCAATCATGTTGCATCCATGTATGTTAGTTCACATTGTAGTCCAGCTCTAACCGATCAAAAAAGGTAAAAATTTCCAGTACCTATCATAGTACAGCTTTGATGGATACAGTGAAACCGTCATATATTTTTGGGAAGATGAAGATGGGTCATGGGGGCTAAGTAAAGACACGGAAAAGGAAAAGGAAACAAACAAGGACGGACATGACTATATGGTGGAACAGAAGAGAAAAGAGATCCACGACCCCGACCACAAATCAATCTCTCATTAAGCCTCGACCGACGACCTCGGCTCTAATTCTGGAACCGCGGTGGTCTCCACACCTTTGTCTCCGGAACCGTCACGAAACCGTCTGCATCCCTCCTGCATTTGGACAGGGGCAGCACAGTGTTGGTTCCTGCGGGCGACCCAGCGGCATCGGGTGACCCGGTCGTCTATTCCATGCTCCTTCTCAGCCATACGTTGTCGCTACGCGCCGCTTCCGATCCTCAGTGGACCCCACAAATGTCGCAGTTGCACTGACAGGCGATGCCGCCGGACTCTGCGAACGTGGAGGTGCCAGGCCGCCCGTCATCGTGCTCGCCGTTGTCGAAGCAGTCGTGGAGGCGGAAGCACCACCGGCAGTACGCGACCGCCACCCCCCCTGGCACCCGGAACCACAGGACCCATCTTGGCAGAGTGCGCACGCATCTTTGCAGGTTCCTCCGCCTCTTGCTCTCGCTGTGCCTTCCTGCGCAGTTCTTCAAGTGCAGCAGCTCGCTCGATGTGGTGTTGTCGACGCTGCTCCGCCAACCGATCCCCCTGCCATTTTTTCGCCGCCTCGGCCTCTTCTGCCGCACGTCGTTCTGCAATCCGGGGTCAGTCCCACCGTGACCACACACACCAACATCAAGCAAGAAAAACTTACCCGCCTCGACTCTCACCCTCTCCTCCACCCTCGTCTCTTCCTCCTGCTCTTCCTCCTGCTTCCTCCTTTCCTCCTCCGACAGACCGTCTCCTCTGTCACAGCCAAGGGCATACCAGAAACTTGTCAATTGATACAGAAACTTACTACTAGACGAGGTGAGTGCATTCACCAGAGCAACTGATTTCATCATCAAGCTTCAAGGTTCAGATGGTGTGGGAAAAATGTGAAATCGGCACCGTCCCGGACTGCCAACTCTGAGTCGGTGAGTTTTGCCTCTACAACTTTTCCACTACGAACACAACCACAGTGTGCATCCGAAATTTCCGTATATTTCACGGCCTGCTTTTTTACAGTATAAATGTGCCTCTTCAAGTGGTCCAGTGAGTTATCGGTTTGTTTTCATTTTGTCCGTCAACTCAAAATTTTGCCGAATTGTCCAGCTCCGGAACGACGGAAAGGTCACGAAGTCTTGCCTATAATACCCAACGAAATGTACCTTCAAATATTCGAACTCATTGCCCCACCCAATAAGCGCCTAGCTCCAGAGGAACTCAAGATATTGTGCAATCTTTCTAGCGTTTGCAGGTTTTTTTGCCAATGATTGCCTTCCACGCATCTTTGCGTCGGTGGAGTATCCTGCCTTATGCTTTTTCCGTCGTGGTGTAGAAATAGAAGTGAAGTCTTGCGGGTCCAGTTTGTTTTCACAGATCGCTAAGAAACGGCCACTCGCGCTCGCGCTCACCCGGACAGTCCAGGAGTTCCGCTTCGTGAGCTGGTGGCCGTGCGATGCGGGCTGGTGGACTTCCGAGTCTAATCTATTCGCAAAGAGGTGCATTACTGCGATGTCGCTCATGAAGAACATATGCAAGCTCCAGTTTAACAGCTGCACTGTGGATGCGGTGTTCTGGAACATAATCAAGGGGCTGCCGTTTCTTGACCAGCTGGTTGTCTACTAATGCAAGGTTCTCCGCCCCCCAGATGCGGGACCCAGCGAGATGGGACCCAAGCTGACGGTTTCTCGACTTGGTGTGGTTGACTGCCATATTGGGTTCTTTCAACCCACTCTCGCGGTTGATACAGGGCGCTTGCGCGTGCCTCACTTAGATATCACGGCCATCAATGCGGAGGATTGGTTGCCTCAGTCTGCCGTCGAGAAGCTACACCTCTATGTTTCCAAGGAAGAGGACGAGGAGGACGCTGTCTACACAGAGCTGCTACATGATGTCCTCATGCAAGCACCGCGGTCGCTCGAGGTGCTGAGTTTCTCAGTTGATGAATTCACTAGAGGCGGAATGGCTCGAGACCTCTTGCAAAGCATTTTGGACAATCCTGCGTGGAACAACCTTACTTCCATTCGCTCGCTCACACTGCAAATGAGACTTGGAGTAACAGTTGAGGACGTAAGTTGATTTATCCCCCACTCGGCATCTCGCACTGGCGCTCGATCGCTAATCGTTCTCCTTTTCTAGGAGCTTGATGTTGATCGTATGGATCTCCTCACTCTAATAGATATTTGCTGAAAACCTGATTGTGTTTGCTGCACTGCATGGCATATTAGATCACATTGCTGAATCCAACAGATCCTTCACGAGAGGCTCGGTGCTGTCTCCAGTCTGAGTGAGCTCAGGCGTGTGGATTATTTGGGGAGATCTTTCTGTTTGGTTAACGGGGAGTGGTCACAGAGGCTCTAGTATATATAGTACAATGCAATGAAACGTTCTAATATGCAATGTCTTGATAACTACAGTCCTTCTCTGGAGGAACATTTCATATACATAGCACCGGTGCCTGGTAGGAAGGAAGGCAGCATGCATGTCAATTGACAATTGCGTGCTCGCTCAGCCTTGCCGGATCTCTGGTGCAGAATGTCACAGAGTCGATTAACACCTTGACGAAGTCGTTGTGCATACATAGTTAGTAAGGAGTGCTCTAGATATTGTTGGACTCCACTCGTTGTATTACGACTTATACTATCGGTCACGGTGTTTGGATACTTACTTGGTTATATGTACAATGTAGCCCGACGGGTCGTCTATAGATACGTCATTAACTCATACGCTTTCTGCAACTGTCTCGGACGATGGGCCAGCACTGCTTGGGAACTGGTGTAAGTGTAACCTGAACCTCAGTCCGCATCGTGCATCGGTGGATGGGCGGCCATTCCCATCCAGATGTTGTGTGTACTTTTCCGTGTTTGAGCGTCAGTTCAGAGAAATCAATGCTGAGCATTCAGGATAAGGTCCTCAACGTACTCGGGATCTACTATTGCCGTATTGTACCATCCACACCGACTTGAAACCACTCAGATGGCTCACTTTTTCTGAGCCTCGCACCCTGGCAGTGGATGCGTCTGATCGTAAGAGTCAACAGCATTTTGATTTCGAGCATGTCACACGAAGGAAAGAAACTTCAGAACGTACGGGTCGGCGGCAAAAAACGCGGGTCGGTCAGAATATTTTTGAGTTCAATATCACGAACTCTTGGCGTATGGCGCACAAGAGGACGTTGCCTGTTCCGACAGTTGCAAAGGTGGTATGAACTCAGGAGTCATGCATGATGCAATTGTAGTCTCGTTGAACCCATTGACACTGCGCGTTCGGAGCGTCGCGGCGGAGTTTAAATCGACTGAACGAAAGATTGAAACCCAGCTGACGTGCTGTCTACATCGATCAGTGTCCGGTAGACATGTCTCTCCTCGAGTGGACTAGTGAGTTCAAAATATGTTTTCACTTTGACTCTCACCTTGGATTTTATACAGCCCCTGAGCGACGGAGAGACGAAAAAGTCTTATCAGTCATCCCGAATGAAATTTACCTTCGTGTCTTTGAATTCATCACCCCATCCAATGAACGTCTACCACCAGAAGAACTCAAGACATTCCACAAACTCTCTCGTGTCTGCAAGTTCTCTCTGTAGGGTCTGTGGGTCTGTGCAACTCTGCACAGTTCTGTGAAGCCAAGGGTGGGTTTGCTGATGAATGTCATTGGGCTTACTGGCAGCACGTCCGAAGCCTTATTGGGGTTCTTGAACATTGTTGGCTTGACCTTTGGATTGCCGTCTGATGACTTGACATTGGAACGTGGTCTGGATGGAGGCTTGGTGACCAACGAAGACGGGGACAGTCTCAGTTGAGAGCTGGTGGATACCTTAGCAGGCTTCTTTGTCGTAGCTGACTTTTGGATGGCATTGGTAGCACCACCACACTCCTTTCCAGCCGTGCTCGATGTCGGACGTGCCTCCTTAGATTCCGCATCTCCATCCTCACAGTCTTCTTCCTCATTTTCTTCCAAGTCCTCGTCCTCGCCATCTTCCGAGTCCCCCCCTTTCAAATCATATGTCTCAACAACAGACTGGTCACCTGCTTTCTGTGCGGTGTGGCCTTTGTCTTTACCACCAATCCGCACGAGGGAAGAGGTGGCGCCAGTGTTCATTGTCAAGTGAAGAGCAGGCGTGGTCCATTTTTTGCCATGCACACCCGGCAGGACATCGCCGTCGTCGTCTATGTCCATTCGGGACTGATCGGTCTTGTTTGTGACTTGGGTGGCGTCAGCACGAGCAGGCGTGATCCGTTTCTCACGATGCATGCCCATCGGGACGTCGTCAACGTCCATTCCAGACTGATCAGAGTTGTCAGCGAGACCTCCATAGGTGTTGAATGAAATCACTGATTTAATTTGTTAGTTACATCATTTGTGTGCAAGTTGTGTAATTTAAAATGTACCTGGCTGAGACTTTGATCCCACGATCCCACCTATAGATTGGCATTCGAACGTTCGAACGTTCGAGCATTTGACCGTGACGCGTGGAGTTCAAGATAGACAAGGGACGCCGCATTCAAGTGTCAAACGATTGAATTTGATGCGAGGCGCGGCGAGTACGAGATGCGTGAGGGAGAGGGAGGGAGGGGAACCACACAAGGGAGGGCGAGACACAAGGCGTGGCAATTAAACGCCCAAGGGAAATGAGGGCGAGAGAAATGAGGGACGGAGAGTACGAGATGCGGGAGGGAGGGGAGGGGGAAACACACGAGAGAGATGAGGGAGAGAGACACGAAGGAGCGGGAGGGGGAAACACACAAGTACGTATGAATTAAGTTGATTGTAACAAGAACAGCAAAAGGGAGATATGCACCAGAGCCTTTTTTCCCACTGACTCTCCTTTCTTTCGAGGCAATGGGTTGAGACGAGGCTTGTTGAAACCTCTCGGACTCAGGCTGCCAATTGTCGCGAAACCCAGAGACGGCAGGAACTGAAGTTGATCGCTCGAGTGCGGACTTAAAGGGAGGTTTCTTCTTCTTGCTCGGTGGACTGGAGATTAGCGTAGGTGTATGGATTAGGTCCATGATGCGGAATGAAAGGGAACATCGAGCAGTTTGAGTGTTGGCACATTGTTGGAAAGAGTTGGAATGACGTACCGTTTGGATGAGTCAGACTCAGTACTTCCATTTCGGTCGACCTTCCTCTTTGTGCTGCGTTCGACTCGGCCATCTTTCTCTGACTCGACCACGCTCTCTTGCTGGCTGTCGTCCCTCAAGTTCCTGGGCTCATCAAGTTCCATCTGCAAGTCGTCATCGAGGATCCGAAGTTTCGCCCATTGAACCAGTGCCGCTGACTCGGACCCATACTGCTGAACATAGTCGTCCCAATCCGGATCGGCCTCAGCAGTGCTGAGCAGTCTTTGCTGTCGTACAGCGTTCCTCACACTGATCAACAACGTCGAGTTTGTGGTCGTCGCCTTGTCCTTGTCCTTGGCCTTTCCTTTCCTCTTTGCCGGTGCATCGATCTCTTTATCCGAGTCGTCGGTACTAGCCTCGGCTGCCTCGCTGGCGGGGAATTTGACACCGGTGTCTTCTGTCTCTGTAACACAACCCGTATCTTCTTCCATGCGATGCTTTCTGCTAGCGTTGACAATGACTTGAAGACTTCTCAACCTCGGTGTTCCGGAAGCTTAGAGAACGTACGTACCATCACCATTTTCAGTTGAAACTGAATTCGAGGGAGGCTTCGCGGTACTATGGGGCTTCTTGGTCATTCCCGGTCCACTCAGCTGACATGCAAAAGCAAGCTTCTGCTGCTGGGCAGTGAGTAATTGGCTTTCGGCTTCAGCTATCTTGTTGATAACTGTTACAAACCTCTTCATTTTCGACTCTTCAAAGTCACGTGACCTACTTAGTCAGCATCACGTGACCTCTTCTGACCTTACATCTTTATCTTTACTTTTATGTCACATGACTTGCTTAGTCATCATCACGTGACCTGTACCTTTATCTTCATAACACTCATTGACACATTACTAGATTAATTAGCATAGCTTATCCAGACCTGCCCTAAGCTGGTCTGTGCACACATGTCAGTAGTATAAATACTTGAATGCATCAACCAAACAAGCTAGTCTTGTTCTGGTTGGATTCCCTTTAACCTATACTCGTTCCCTCCATTCCTCTTGTCTCTTGCTGAGGTGCCATAGTCCTTATTGGGTTATAGGTTGCCTTCAATAATGAGCTGCTGTTCCGCAGCTGTGGGTGGTGTACTACATGACACCGCAGCCATGTCAGGTAGTGAAGGCCATACGTCTGTTCTTTCACCCTGGTTGACATAACCAGGGTGAGCGTTCTTATTCGTCCATCGAGTGGTGACCATGGGGTAACAAAAGGATAGACACGCCCCATTGGGGCCGTACTCAAAGAAAGTACCAGACGAAAAAAGGTAAGTAAGGAAGTGCACAATAAAGAAACACCGAGAGTGTGGGATTATGAGGTACTCAGTGCCACTGAACTTCAAAGTGAGTGACAAACAAAGATATATGCTACGCATCAAGGCAAACAATACACGTTAGTTTGTAGTAATCAATCCTGATATTTTGGATGGATATCTTGTCAAAGCTATATACAAGACTAGGTAAGTGCACAACAAAGTAGAACTTGCAAGACGTAGGATTAAAATTCTAAAGGTATTGAACATGGAGAACCAAACTCAAAGTAAGTAATAAATAAAGAAATTTGCTACGTATCAAAGGCAAACAATATATGTCAACTAATCTGCAGTCAGAAAGGTACTCCTGAACTGCTACATCTGCCAACCTAGGCTTCGAAGTAAGTGACAAACAAGAAAATATGCTACACATCCAGGCAAACAATATATATGACAACTAATTTGTCATAATATTTTAGACCAATATTCTCTCAAAGCTGAATATGAGACTAGGTGTGCATGACCAAGTAGAACTTTCATAGATGTAGGATTACAATTCTACAGGTACTGAACTGCTACATCTTCCAACTCAGGCTTCAAAGTGAGTGACAAATAAATAAATTTGCTATGAATCAACTTGGAAAAAATATGACATCTAACCTGCAGTAACCCAAGATATTCTCTTGAAGCCAAGTAATACAAGACAAGACAAGAAACATTGGTAAGTGTGTTACAATTTGAATTCTGAAGGCACTACTGGACTGCCATCTAGTACCAACTCAAGCTTTGAAGTGAGTGATATACAAAAGCCATCTAATCTGTAGCACAGTAGTAACCTAACCTATCCTATTATTTCAGACCAATATTCTCTTGAAGCTACTTGGTACAAGACAAGAAACAAAGTAAGTACATAGTAGCATGGTTGCAACACTTTATAGATATAGCATTAAATTTTACCAGAGCATCTTCCAG
>JBBPPX010000368.1:0-23310 GCA_038092235.1 Leccinum boreale | reverse complement strand
CGTCAGCATCGGTGAGCAAGCGGACGAAGGTCCCAGTCAGTTCCCACGGCCCCTCGTCACGGGGCAAATGAGAAACGAGGGGTGACGCGTGATGCATCATGAGTGACGAAGGGGCGTGGGAACTGACCCGCTCTCCGCCGTTCACCGTCGCTCGTATCTGCCGTCGCCCTCATCCTCGCCCTTGCCCCACCCACCTTTCTGAGCGACGTCGCCCTCCATCTCCGTCTCGGTAGCTTCACCGTCACCGTCACCCTCGCCTCTTCCACCACCTCATTATCACGCTCCGTCTTCTCCTGGCGACAGCGCAGTGCCCTCGCCTCCTCACCTCCCACCCAGCGAGTCCGAACGGACCCGGACCCAGACCCGCCTTTGCCCCTGACCCCTCGAGTTCGCCTCCGCCCTCTTCCTCCTTGCCCTCTTCCACCCAGCGTGTCCGAGCGGACACGCACGTGCCCTCACCCTCACCCAAGTGTGGGGTTACCCATGGGCCTTGCATGGGCCATGACATTACCTTCTCTCACAGACATGTTGTAACTTGTACTCGTTAGTCGTAGATTTCCATTCAAAATACATAGTCATTTGTGTTTCATTTTGTGTACTCAGACCAAATTGTGGGGATGAACTCTCAATCGCGCAGACGAACTCTCAATCGCGCGCGCGATTCGCTAAATTGCTGTGTATCGCGCGCGCACAGCCTCATTCTTTCGCGCTATTATTTTTGGCACTTGCAGCTCCATACAGACCCCTATACCTGTGTCACTGTTACATGGTCACAAGCTGAAGTCGGGGACTTGGCGTGACAGCGCCGTTACGATCATTAATGACGCATGTGTCCCGTCTGGATTAATGTCGCAATGTCGCAAGTGAGATTATGAAGAATATGGCACCCCAAAAATGAGTGCGGACATTCACTGTGTGAACATCGGATAGAGAAGATCTGCAATATCCTGAGCCTGAATGCTGGTCACCTATCTCATTGTGAAAATTTGCCATATCAATTTGTGAGCGCTTGAGCGCCCATGTGAAACGGTCAGATAACGACTCACAGCCAAAGAAAAGAAGGAACGACTGTCTTCCTGCCTCAGGGGGTCTGCCTACCGGAGACTAAGCCAAAGATAGAGGCGACATTAACGGCGATTCTGCCAGATCGAATTCGGGTGGGGAGGACATCGTGCACATAAGCGTCCTGCCACCTGCTCGAGCTTTGAAGTAGGTTGTGGCGCAAGTCGCGGCATGTGGCAGCCCAGGAAGGGAATCAAGGAAAATGAACCGAAAGAGGCGTGCCGCACGGTACCGTCAGTCAGTCCGCACCAGAGATTGGTGGTATGTATGTGGGATGGGAACTTTGAGTGACCTATGTAGTAGTGCACCATGCAAAGTATCTCAGACACTCTTCGAGATACTCACTAGTATCCGAGCCCCCTCTCCAAGTGAATTTCGGCCTTCCCTTACATATTTTACCAAGATTACAATACATGCGCGGCTTGTACTTCATCTGCCCAAGCTAGGTCTCGAAGAGAAGAGGACGGTATAAATAAATAACCCTTGACCTGCAACAAGACGTCGTGCGATCACACAGGGACAGGGGAACGAACGAAAAACGAAAAAGAGATCGAGTGAAATAGTGAAGAAAACGGGCCAACTAGATAGGTATCTTTTCGATCGTTCCCTCGCAGATAAGGTAAACCAACAGCAATAGGACACAAATTGACTCCAAAAAAAAAAAGGGAGGAAACCGCGAAGAAAAAAGTAGGAAGAAATCTTAAACATTCAGTTCGTACGTAGAAATGCGTAGGTCATTCAAGTTCTTGGTCATTGTCCAAATTTTTATTTCATCGTCTCGTTTTCTTCGTTGTGGAAATGGGCTTGAAAAGGGGACGGATGGGGGTGAGCTTCGCATGCAAGAAAAGGAAGAGGGCATCATCCGTCCATGCTAAACAGCTCGTCATCGTCGCTGCTGCTGATCGGCCGGCTGAGCGGACTGAACACGTTTTCAACGAGTGTGCTAATTCCGACTGCTGTTAGCAGAGTCCGGAGAGGCGCGCCCCCGTCGCCGATGTGGGCGGCAAGAGCGCAAACATGGACTCGAGCGCGGCCATCGACGACGACCGTGACGACAGCGCCGCCACATGATGATTATGGTGGTGATGTGCAGACAGAGAGAGGTACGACATGGCTGCCTCGCCGGTGAACGCACGATGCGCCGCGTTCGACTGGAGGTGCCAATCCGCTCCAATCCCGGCGTTGATCCCAAACGGTACGGGCCCGTGTCCAGGACTAAACGCGCCCCCGCCGACGCTCGAACGAGCTGGGGATGGGGGCCTGATGAAGGGGAGAGCGACTTCGTCCACCTCTGTGGATACAGCACTTGCTGTGTAATGATGGGACGGGATTTTTAATAATCCAGTGTTGTGTGGAGATCCGCCTTCGATCTCTCAGAATACCTAACTTGCTTTTGAAATCGTGCTAACCTGGAGTGCTCGTCATTAATTCATTAATGGTTCCTTCCCACCTCCGCTTTGAGTGTGAGGGCAATTGCTAGGGCATATGAGTCACTCGTTCAACCGTGGCTCACACGCACAACTCGAAGCGGAGGTGAAAAGGAGCTTGGGTTACCATTTGTGCGTGCAATTGATGACATCCCGAGTGTGACACAATTCAAGGTGTGCAAATGCATTACCGCTTTGGTAGAAGAGTGACATATGAGCCGGGATAAAGCCGGAAGCTCGACAAGAGATAATGAAACCACAAACCACGTGCAAGAAGATAGGCAAGACCAGCCGCTGAGCAACATTCTGCTGCCTGCATTTGCCTCGAGGTATTGGTGCGGCGGTTACCTTGCGTCCAGGACTGACGCATTCGTCATAGCACTTCCGTCGGAAGTAGATCGTAGTCCCAGACTCCCAGCACTAAGGCCGCGCGCTTGTTGCTGGATACGACATGGACATGGAGACGGTTCCGAGTGCGGCCGAAGATTTCAGTCAAATTTCTATTGACTATCCATATAACCATGTTCATTGGTTGAAATGTTGAAACACCCCCGCTGACGTGTGTTTTCTCGGAGTCCGTTTATCGTTGGGGTGTGGGCCTGGCGAACTTTCCGAAAAAGACTTTCCACCGCACCAATTCCACACTGGTTTCCGATGCGTGGGAAAACGGAGTGAACCCGATGTGGCAAAAAGATAATCGTGAAATTTCCTGAAGCCATCTGTTCTAATACGCGGTTTGCGCTGAGCGGGAATGAAATACCGGCGGCGAACTAGGACAACGCACTAGATCGAAGCAAAATGTATAATGCATGTATAATGCACCCGGGGCGCCAACCGAAACCCATCTAGGAAAATAGTGGCGTGACCGAAACAACAGCACACAATCCGGGAGCAAAAAATACCCCCCCCCTCGATGGGTTGCCAGTGGCCGTGCATACTCGGAATCCAAGATGACGTACGTGGCGCCTGCAAGACACAGCACATAGTAAAATATCCGTCTGACTGTGGAGAACACCTACATGCTCCAGCGATTGCAATAGCAAGCAAATGAAGGGCCTGAGATCCACTGGCAGGATCGCAGAAAAACCCGTAGGATATGCATGGAACGAGTGACCCGACCGCGAGGACTGCACAGGAGGATCCGCGATTAGCTATAACGACCGAAATGATGGCATAGACCCAACCTATGATGCCTAAGTAGTCCAAGGCGTGACACCTTCAAGTTACAGGACCTGTCTGGTTTGAGTACCTGGAGTTGTTTCCGATTCGAGCGAAACCCACCTCACGAGAGTGACAAGTAGACCTATGGTATATAGCACTGGCGAACAAGCAAAAGACAGCCAACATAAGAAATATCAATATCGCAATGACGCATGTATCGACCTATGTCGTGGTTGCATACGTTCCCACATGTCCCGTCTGGGATGTCACAAATAAGTTAATGAAAAATATGGCACCCCAAAATGAGTTTGGACATTCACTCTGTGAACATCCGATAGGGAAGATCTACAGTCACGTCTGAGCCTGAATGCTGGATAGACTCACCTGTCTCAGGGTGAAAATCTGCCATATCAATTTGTGAGCGCCCACGAGTCAACTTATGAGCCGTCAAATAACGACACACAGCCAAAGATGATGGCGACGCAGCGCTGCGGCCAAACCACCTATTTTGCACCCTGAATCAACCCTGGGCTCAGCTCTCGCCGCACCGCATGGGAGGGGTCGCAAGCTTATTAGAGCACTTACGGACGATATCCACCCGGATATATTCGTTGCCTCTCTGCCACTCGGGTATCTCGCTCCAAGAGAGTGTTTTTTGAGTTGGCAGCTAAAGTTCGCTTTGGCTGCACATCGGGTTTCCCGGTGCCGTTGGGGATTTTACGTCTGCATTAACATGGTCGCCGTGACTGGCAGTCTACGGAACAGGATTGGAAGCGCTAGCCGTGCGACTCCTACTCCAGAACTCTGGAAATGAAGGTGGAAGAGTGTGTCGACACCTGGAACAGTCCCGGAGTGAGGCCTTGAGGCCTCGACGGTCGTTCTTGACCGGGCGACCTCAGGGTTCAATTGTCAGGGGGGTGTTCGATTGTTCGTTCTTGACCGGTTGCTCTTAGGGTTCAATCATCAGGGAGGTGTTCGACTGCCGGATATGGACCGTGAGAAAGCGGCATGGCTCATTGGAAGGATCTTAACCATTCCGCAGAATTCTTAGCACGTTGGTCGGTACAAATCTGCATCATCATGTGCGCATTGCAATTGGGGTTCGGGTTAAATATATTACAAGTTCAAAAGCCAAAAACCGACTATTATTCGCTTCCGAAGTCCGTGACCAGCCTACACGTGTTCCGCGACAGAGTAGTAGTGGCGGTAGATGGAGCGGTGTGTTAAGGACGCTACAGTATACAGGCGACATCGCTCAGGAATATCAAGAGATGAAAACCTTCAAGTTCAACGCAGTAAAATCGCAAACTTGGCCTGGTAACTTTGCCGTTGTTCTTGGCGGCCATCTCTTCAAGTGCCTAGGCAACGGGTGCGCTTGTGAGAGTGGCTTCATGCCAACGGGTAATTTAACTCACCTCCGTCGAGTAAACGTATACATTGGAGAAGGCCATTGGCATGTCATCTTCATCCATTATCTTGCCGCTCAGGTAGCAAACAACGGTATAGTTGGCATCTTTGGCAAGAATGCTTAGAGATGTTCGGATCGCACACTGGTGCGGATGGTCATAGCAGGCAGGGAGCTTCAGGAAAGCGAGTCCAAAGCGCAAGATGCAAAAGCGGTTATGTCGGCAGACTGTTCAATGAATAAATCGCGAAGCGGAATGCTTGAATCAACGAGGTCCAGCGAGACTCGTCGTAGAGACGCTGTAAACTCACGAGACTGGGCGGTATTCGCTTCCATGGACCATTGACCCTGTACTGTCCACAAGTTGTCGAGCGCCAAGAGCACGGTGGCTTGTGTAATCTGTAGCGAGTGGGTCTCCTGCCAGAGTAAAAGATATTTTTTCACATATGGAGTCGCATCTGTGTCTTGCGCGCGCTAATTCAATGTGTGCTCTGCAAAGCGCCGGAAATTGCTACAGTGGGTCTGCATCCGATCAGAGACAGGCGACGAACTTTGGGCTCGAACGACGGACCTCAGATAGTCTGAGATAGATGTAATGGTGGTTCTGCATCGAATTAATTCGAGTGAAGAGGGCATCGTGCACATAAAAATGAGTCGAGCGTGCTCGAGCCTCGAAGTTGTAGGTTGTGCCGCAAGTCGCGATGTTTCGAATTTGGTCGGCGAGGGCATCCGAGTCCCACTGAGCTCAGGCTGGGAAGGGAATTGAGGAAAATTAACCGATTCCCGAAAGAGGCGTACCGGCAGTCAGTCCGCACCACGGATTGCTGGTATGTATGTGGGATGGGACAGGAAGTGTTGGGATTCTGAGGAGTCCTGGATGGGAACTTTGAGTGACCTATAACCTAGTAGTGCACCATGCAAAGTATCTCAGAGACTCTTCGAGATACTCACGAGTATTCGAGCCCCCTTTCCAAGTGAATTTCGGCCTTCCCTTACATATTTTACCAAGATTACAATACATGCGCGGCTTGTACTTCATCTGCCCAAGCTAGGTCTCAAAGAGGTGAAACGAAGAGGACGGTATATAAATAAATAACCTTTGATGACAGCACATTATGTCGTGCAGTCACAGAGGGACAGGGGAATGAACGAGAAACGAACAAGAGAGTGAGTGAAAGAGTGAAAGAAATCAGGCCAACTAGATAGGTATCCAGCCTCTCGATCGTTCCCTCGCAAATAAGAAAAACCGTAAAGAAAGAAAAAGGAGAAAAAAAAAACTCAAGCATTAACTCGTACGTCAAAATACGTAGGTCATTCTTGGTCCATCGTCCAACTTTTTTTCATCATCGTCTTGTTTTCTTCGTCGTGGAAACGGGCTTAAAAGGGGGGTGGATGGGGAGGGAGGGAGGTTCGCTTCGCGCGACAGGAAAAGGAAAGTGGCATCATCCGTCCATGCTAAACAGTTCGTCATCGTCACCACCGCTGATCGGCCGGCTAAGCGGACTGAGCGCGTTTTGAGTGTGCCAGTTCCGACTGCTGTTGGCAGAGTGCGGCGGCGTCCGGAGAGGCGCGCCCCCCGTCGACGACGTGGGCGGCAAGCGCGCAAACATGGACTCGAGCGCGGCCATCGACGACGACGACAGAGCGGCCACATCATGATGGTGGTGATGGTGATGCCCAGACAGAGAGAGGTGCGACATCGCTGCCTCGCCGGTGGACACATGATGCGCCGCGTTCGACTGGAGATGCCAATCTGCTCCACTCCCGGCGTTGATCCCAAACGGCACGGGCCCATGTCCAGGACTGAACGCGCCTCCACCGACGCTCGAACCGCCGAGCGAGCTGGGAGATCCGGTGAGCGGAAGGGCGTGTATGCGCGAGTAGCCCGCCGCGAGACCCTGTGGGAGACTCTGACCAGGTGCGTGTGACTGGAGGGCGCGAATGAAGGGGGACGTCGCTTCACCGAGCCCGAGCCCGATGTTCTCGCCGTTGTTCGCACCCGGTCGACCCTCGTCCGCAACGGGGCCATGAATAGGAGCGTGAGAAAGGGGAGAGCGACTTAGTCCACCGAGTCCAAGGCCAGCACCGAGCCCGAGTGAGGTATTGGGAGTGCGACCGTTGTTGTTCCCCGAGTTCATCTTGTAGTAATGATGAAGACCTGGCAGGAACGCGGCGGAAGCATTGGACGGGGCGAGGAGAGAGGACGAAGGGGAATGAGAATCGTCGCGGAGACCTGATAGAGAGACGTTGTTGCCGAGGTTGTTAATCGCACCCAGGCCGTTGGCAGACTTGAGCGAGCTTGGCGTTCCCGAGCCTATAGGCCCCACTGCAAAGCTATGCTTGTCTGGTGAGGCGGGCAGGCCATTGTTGGCGAGGGCACGCTCTGCCCAAATGGACTTGACGTCGCCTAAAAGGGAAGGGGCGGGGACGGAGCGCGAATAGCGATGATTGGCATGATGGGACTGCGTCTGGGAGAGCGGGGACGGCCCATCGTTGAGATTGACGGGGCGGGACGAACCAGAGTGTGTTCGGGACATTCTGCGCGAACGCTCGGAGGGAGTCAAAAGATCGGTGAGAGAAGAGGGCAAGAATTCCTCGAGATCTTCGTCTGCATCTCTGACCACAGACACGCTAACATCGATCGCGGGGGAGCCGACGTCGGACATCCAGGGCTGAGAGTGTGCATGGCCGAGGGAGGATGGGACGCCTGCGGACGGACCAAGTCGGTTGCGCGACTCTGTGAGGAGAGAGGTCTGGGCATGGAAGGTAGACGGAATTCCAGCGTTCTGGGGCGAATTTCCGGAGGAAATCGGGGACTGAGTGGACACTGATCCTCGCGGGGGCGATCCGATCGGACCGAGATCCGCGGCCTCTGCAAGCAGCACTGGACGACGGAGAGCGCTGGGCACGTTGAGTGGGAGAGTCGGCGGGGATGGATTTCTGACACGGACGGGGGAAGACGTCTCTGGTGGTGGATCCGGCTGGGGCGAGCCGTCACGTCTGTTATGCTCCGTCTGTTTGCTTGCGGGCTCTGCACTGGCGCTGGCGGGGGGCGCGTTATCGGGATCGTCTGAGAGCACGAAAGCAGGAAAGTCGGTGTCCTTGAGGGGCGGCGCGGGTGCAGAAGGAGTCGCCTTGAGAGTCATCGGCATGGGCGGACGAGCCGAGGTGGAACGAGTTGGGGCTGTCGAGCCGGACAAGAGGCCCGTGCGCGGGTTGAGTGCAGAGCCGGTGGACGAACTGCCGTGAGGAAGGGCGGATGGGTGACCGTTCCTCTTCCCGCCCTTGAAAGAGGGAGAGGAAGAGGAAGGAGACTTGGTATCCTTGGTCGCCGTACCCGGTGCTCCGGCGTTGGCAGCGAGCTGAGCGGCCTTTTTATTTTTCCTATCCATGGACATACTCTGTCCTGGCAGGACGTGTGCGAGTGCGCACTTGTGTCCAAACTTGCAGTTTCCCTTTACGAACCAGGCGCAGACGTCCTTTTGCTGTCCGGGTTCGTGGACGGCATGTGAGAAGGGACAGGACGATCCAGCGGTACAAGCGCCGACTTTGAAGAACTTGCAAGGGACATGTGAGAGGTCCTTTGCTGTGCGGGGTCAGGAAGGGGGGGTGGTGAGGAGGAAAGGATGGAATATACGGACACTTTGAGGAGGGAGACTTTGACTTGTGTTGTTGAGAACGTTCGTTGTCAGTGTCTCTGTCGTCGTTGGAATCGAGATTGTCTGTCATGGTGGAAGTTCAAGCCAAAGGAAATAATAACCTAAAAAAAAAACAATGACAAGTAACTCTCTCTCTTAACGTCATGCTCAGCCACGCTCGCCGTTCTCTCCCAATCCAGCATGCCCCACTCAAGAGACGTCGCTCTACAAGCTGGATTTTACCTCGCAGCTGCTATCACTGGCATCGCCGCAGCTTACGTCCTCAACGAGGTCCGTCCTCTCTCACTCTCTGAGACTCCGCCTCACCAACTACCAGTGGGTACTCTATCTATGGGAGGCTCCCCCAGACCAGCCAGACCGTCCAACCAAGGCCATCGCAGAATCCCCTGCACTCCCAACATATCCCCTCCCGAACAGTGATCCTCCCTCCATTCACGACGACCACGACGAGTCACCCACACAGCCCCTCCCGAACAATAACCCGCCCACCCTCCCACCCCTTCGCATGGACGACCTCCCCCCACCTCTTCTAAACGTCCCTGACATCCTCTCCCCCACATTTGGGACACACGTCGACGACGAACAGGAACCATCCGACACAGGCTCCTTCGTCGAAATTCTATCCCCCCCTACACGTGGCCTCGCAAGACGCCGCAGCATGATGCGAGCCCACGATTTATTCGCCGCTTCCCACATATCTTTTTCAGAACTCGGAAGCTTGGTCGCACCTTCCGACGAGGAACAGATAGATACAGAGTTCGATGAACATTAGGATTATATGTTGTAACATTCCCTAGACTCCCTCTTGTTTACTCTTCCCACCATCCTTTTCAATCGAGGTGTAACAAAAGAAATCTTCGTCACGTATGTCTTGGATGCCATGTCTGTCGTGCGGTCCAACAGTCAGAAAACTCGCACCCACCACAACTAGGATATCTTACTTTTCCTTGACGTGCGATCTCAGCCCATTAAAGTTCATCGCTCGCTTTTTGATGGTGATCAGGACCTCCGAACCCGGTTCTTCGACAATCAAACAATGCCTACATCCATAGTTGACCTTGTTACACAGACCACGTGCTCTCCGAGATGGCCCTAGGAGCAATTCAGTGGTCCCCCGTTCGAACGCGAAATTGCTATGAGACATGCTCGCCACATTCGCTGAAAATTCCACACGTCTCGTGCAGCGGCCAATTACGACGTCAATTTCCATGCTTTCGTGGCGATGCGCATGGCCTATCTGTGATGTGTGATGCCGAGCCTATCAAAAAAATTATGCACGATCGCGGGAGGAACTTACCGCTGTTTCATAGTCCATCACTATCCAGCCTTTGCACGAATTACATCGCAAATCCACGCAAACCTCCTTCAACTTATCCTCGGCATCACGATGCTTCTCCGGAAGGTTCATGCGAACCAAGATGGTTCTAATGATACGAATGGCCTAGGGGGGTAAATGCATGAACAGATCAGCAACAAAATAAAACACCTTGTCGTCCCTCTCGAATAAATCTACGTTCCACTCCGGCGCCTTGACCCCCTTCTTACCTTTACCTTTGCTCTTTCCCTCTCCACCTTCCTCATTCTCGATCTCACCTTCCTGAGATTCGATGCCCTTTCTTTGCGTCGCTACACAGACATGCGAACAAACACCTTTGAAATCCAAGCACAGTTCCCTTTGGTACCCTCTGGAAACTTTACCCACACCACACCTCCGACAGAAGAACCGCGCCGTGACGCGCTGCCAGGGAGGCACTATCAGCGTGCTCGCGCACTGCCATCCGTTCGGGCAACCCAATAGACGTAGCACGTGCTTCCGGATCGGAACAAGCCAGGCACGGATGTCGGAAGTGATCAGCGACATGGTCAAAGGGGACGACTTGATGTCGTTCACGGCAGGAGCACCGCTGGATGATACCGCATTCGGATCCGGGGTCCCCTTGAGCGCACGCACTGACGGGAGCGTGCAAAAGACGCTCATGGGTGGGAGGACCAAGGTGTCGCACGAGTAAGGAGTTTCTGCAAGGTCGGCTTTCAGGGAGCCACAGCGCATACGCTCGTAAATCTTTTTGATCTCGGTTAACCTTTCCTTGTAAGTTGCCTCGGCTTTTTGACGCTTTCGGTGCGCTTGTATCGTTAAAATCTCGTATTCGATCTTACCCAGGAGGGGAACAATTTCTGGACGACAGTCAAGGTAAATCCTACAGCGGCGTGCAAGAGACCTTACCACGCTGCTGAATCCTTTCCAAAATAAAATTCTTGCGCCTCTGTAACAAACCATACGTTTGTGATGCAAAAAAATCATCCAAGTTCCAGCCTAGACGTTGGGCTATATTTTTTACCCTGTGAACGTGAGATGTTTGACACATCCTGGCATTCGAGTACCGTGGACTCTGCTCACCACTCTTGGTTGTGTTGCTTGATGGATCTATGTTCGCGATCATAAAGATACTTCCACTCGTTCAGCAGCACCGAGATCTGATTCAAACAAAGAAACAAAATGAGAATCCGTTCCTGGATACACTTGAAGACGACACACCTTCATGATTTCAGGAAACCTTTGTACCGCTGCGTTGCAGCGCTGCAAGGTCGTCAATCGACGTACAGGTTCCGAAGTCATGTGACATCGACACACCTGCATGGTACGCTCTCTACGTTCCTCCTCCTCCTTCGAAAGAGGAGCTGGATCACCGGCTTGTTTACGGGTAGCCTGAGCCTGTTCTGCCTCTTTGACAATCTTGACATCGCGTTGGTATTTTTCCAGGTCGGTCTTGCGGAGGATGATGGTGTTGAGATGTGGCCCTATGCGGGGATCAGACGGCTATCGGAGACTCACAAAAACAAAGCCTACGCACAGGCTGAGAGATCAGTTGCAGAGCCTAGAACAAAACATGAGCAGGAAAAGGAAAAAGGTGAGACGACGCACGGAAACAACGATTGCTTTCGACGTGGGGTACCCAGAGTGATTCGCGTTGTGGTCCGAAGAGCACGGTGGCATCGACGGTGTGCTCACTGTATGCAGTGTCAGAGTCTGCCCGATGAGATGGAGAACGAGTACGGACCGGAGGAGCTTTACTCGACAATGCCACTGTCCGCCAGGTTAGATAGATGATGAGAGGAGACTTGGAGCCCGAACGTAGCCACTCACACTACCGCACAGCCTGATGCGGGTCGCAAAGCTCGCGTACATGTTGGGCGTATGCCTGCGACAGACCTCGCAGACACCGGTGCCGAACACGAAGGCGGCATAGTCGGCTTCGTTACCGTTCCACAGGTCGCCGGGTTCGGGAAGGGCCAAAGGCCTGCAGGTTTGGCGGACGCCGCGCCAGATGAAGGAGGCAGCGGGGTTCTGAGCGAGGAAGCGGTAGAGGGACGAGCAGGTGCGGGATACGGCGAGGACGGTGGGAGGGTGGTGAGTGCATACAAGGATCTCTGCGAGGATTTCGATGGGGAGGGTCGTCAGAGAAACGGCCGTAATACTTGGGGGAATCGTCGTCGGTTGGACGGTCACTTTGGCTTTCTTACGCGCTGGGGCCATCTTTGAAAGGAGAAGAAGTCAAATGATCATCGTCTGTAAGACTCAGCTGGTGATTTCTCGTTTCTGATCGGAGCTGTGTTTTTTTCTCACAGGGACTCGATAGCTCAGTGGTAGAGCATACGATTGCAGATCGTGCGGTCCCGTGTTCGAACCACGGTCGGGTCTCTTTTTTTCTTCTTTTTTCTTTCCACAAGATTCAAATATTTATCTAGTATCGCAAGGTTTTTCTCTGGAGTACGACCGTTGAGCCGGCCGTGTACATCGAGTAGTTTCTAGTAAATCTCAGTCTGTTTACATGCGGTGGACGTGGAGTAAAGTGCTGCGAAAGTGGTGTGAAGTGAGTGTAAAGTGGGCGCACAGTAGCAGTAAAGCGTGTAAAGTGAAGTGAGGCGAAGAATTTAGTTAAATCCAGCTTAAATTTAGTCTCTGATTGGCTGGAGCGGCGGGCCGCTTAAATTTTCTCCGGGCCCGCTAGCGCGGGGCCAGGGACACTCGGAACCAATGGTCGGCAATGCGCACGACGCACGGCAACAGCCCGAACCCCACCACACGCTGTCCACCGTCCAGCGTGAAAGACAATTCAATTTCTCTGCGTCTGCGCGCTGTCGCGCGCCTGCTGCGAGTTATTTCTCGTCGATCTCGGCCGTTCCTGTGTCTCTACGTCGAGACTGTGCCGGGCCAGGCACCCCGGCCGTGCTTTGCCGCACATCCCCGCGGCCGGTTTGATTTAACATGAATTTTTCTGATTATCTATACTTAGGTGTATTTCTAAATGGAGGTAGCCTCTGCTCGGTTCTCGTATGCTGATATATTGACATCCGAAAGGTACAGCGTTCCAATTGCACCGCCGTCTCTGTGAGTCGAGTTCAAACAATCAGCATCCACTTCGTGGGCAACGCATCTCCAACTTGCCGTCCTCACGCCGCATCGGAATGGACGACTCACTGAGAAGTAGGCAGCGCGGTTATGCTCCATTAGAAAACAACGATACAGTCGTGTCTCGGCTTGCGCAACAAGACAAGATTCCTTGGTACAACAAGCCTAACCTTCGACTTTTATATCTCTTGTTACTTCCAACGTGTATCGGAGTGGAAATGACGAGTGGGCAAGTTTTTTCCATTACTTGTTCGGCAGTGAACAGCTGACGCCAGACTCAAAGTTTCGACGCGTCCATGGTAAATGGCCTACAGACCGTGAGCTCGTGGCTTGAATGTGATGCAATCCCTGATATAGGTGTTATGTGATTAACTCGCATGATAGATTATGACCATCCTCGCTCCATCTCTTTGGGTCTCATGATTTCCATGTATTCTTTGGGTTGTGTCGCTGCTGTTCCGTTCGCCCCCTCTCTTGTCGACAAGATTGGGAGGCGTTACCCGATATTGTTTGGTGGGATAATTTCAATAATTGGGGGTCTTCTTCAGGGATTTGCTTTGAATTGTGAGTTGCCCGATGTGTCTCAAAGCTTCGTGACACTTTGAACCATGACAATTCGACAGTCACGATGTTTATCATCGCTCGCTTTGTTCTCGGATTTGCCAATGTCTTTTGTGTAGTGGCCGCATCTTCTCTGACTGGGGGTAAGTCAAAGTGATTTTAGCGTATCTATCAGTTTGTTAAAGTGTATGCAGAGCTCTCACATCCCAAGGAGCGAGCTATCATGTCTAGCCTGTTCAATACCTCTTACCTCCTCGGTGAAATTTTGAGTTTTTTTATGCAGCGGAATTCTCAGACTAATGTTTCCTAGGTGCTATGGTCGCTGGCGGGGTGACCCTCTGGACCTTTTCCATGAAGAGTAATTGGGGGTGGAGAATTCCATCATTGTTTCAAATGGTGCCTAGTCTCCTTCAAGTCTCCTTCATTTGGTTTATCCCAGAGTCTCCTCGCTGGCTTTTGTCGAGGAAGAGAGGACACGAAGCATTTGCCGTTCTTGTAAAGTATCATGCAGAGGGAGACGAGGACTCTGATTTCGTCAAAGCGGAGTACGACCAGATGGAGCGGACGCTGGAAGCAGAGCTGAAGATTGCCCTAATAAACCCGAAGGCAATGATGTCAACCCCAGGAATGCGCAAGCGGGTTATAATCGCAACCTTCCTCGGTTTGTTCGTCCAGTGGTGTGGAGTTGGATTAATTGCGTGAGGCTTGTCTTCCGCTGACGTTTGTCCAGCTATCCACTTACTGGTCTGATAGAAACTACCTCTCCTTGATCTTAGATGGCATTGGCATTCATGATAACCGGACGAAGAACGTCATCAATCTGGCCAAGTTTTCTTGGAGTCTCGTGTCTGCTATAGTTATTGCATTTATAGCGCCTCGATACCCTCGACGGAGTGTATATCTAGTAGGTATTCTGGTCTCCGACTGCTCTTGACTGGGTCCCCTGATCATTTTATAGGCATGCACCATTTCTCTCTTTATCGTGTTTGCCGCTTGGACTATAGCCAGTGCAGATTATTCACTCACACATAGCAAGGTCTCCGCTCAAATCGCTATTGTGTGAGAGTGAAGTTCATGGCAAACACTCTTGATCTCACACCGCATCTTATAGGCTCATCTTTCTGTACAGTCCGGCATACAACCTAGGATTCACTGCCTTGACCTTCAGTAAGCATGCGATACACATGTCATCTTGAAACCACTCTTTTCTGATGAAAGCAAATAGCTTTCTTGGTGGAACTTTTTCCATTTCATGCTCGCACCAGGGGTATCGCTGTCTACCAGTGGTGGAACCGCGCCGCTGGATTCATCGGTGATTTCGTTAATCCCATTGGAATCGATGCTGCAGGTACGTTCATCTATTCTACACATATCAATCATAGCTCCTGATGTGGGACGATAGGTTGGAGATGGTACATCGTGTAGGCTTTGCATTTTTCGGACGCAAAAGAACAAGTCTGACGTATGTTTTAGCTATTGTGTGTGGAATGCGTTCCAGGTGGTGTTCGTCTATGTTATGTTTCCTGAGACGTCGGGACGCACGCTCGAAGAGTTGACATTCTGTAAGCATGATCATATTCCTTGAGTTATATGTTTACAAATACACCAACAGTATATGAGGAGGATCGGGAAGCATTCAGGCGCTCCGAGGTCGAGAGGCTATCTGAACATGGGGAAACTGGAGCGTATGGTACCATGGGTGAACATTAACGAGCGCTGTTGTTTGACCGTTGGCGTGCATTCGTACACACACCTTGGGCCTATGTATAGGGCCGTATTTTTGAACCTTGCCAGTCCAGGAAATACTATGGCAAATGGTCACCGGGCCTTTGCAGAGGCGGGGGTTTAGAATAAATTAGGCTTGACGCCGAGTCTATACTTGGCAATTAGTACCGTTGGCAATTTTGAATTGTGGCTGTGTGGTGCCTACACGTAGTCTTATTACCATGATGATTCCACTCTGCGCAGCTTGGCTGCTGCTCGTCGCGCACGTCCACGCTGCGTCGCTGTCACTGCAATCCCCTCGTTTCGTCATAACCTCATCAGATGCGTCCCAGTTACGCGCAGACACGTACGTCCACCCTTCGACTCGCTCCGCCCGACCTGACCTTCTACCCAACCAACCAGACTTTCTCTCAACCAAAAGCCAGAGCCATTGACTCTCGGCCCCTCTGACACCCTCAAACTCACTTTCCAAATCACTGAATCAGATCAAGGCAATGGTGTCCAGCCCCACCAGACTTTTCTCTGTTTCTACGATAGCCTCTCTGGTGAAGAGGGCATTCAGCCTGTCCGCGTCACTCCAGGCGGCAAGGCTAAATTCGAGCTCGTGCGTCCCTTGTTCGCGCGTCAGCAAGACCTAATTCACTCCCGTAGAACATGGCTCATCCGCCGATGTCCCTGCCACCAACGACAGACCGCCCACTCGCTGTCTCTTTGATCCTAGGCTCGTTCGTACACGACCCGGCGTCATTTGATCTCTTTGACCTCTACGTACCCCCGTCCTCGACGCCCGCTCCCCACCCCGAGGAGGCGTCTTTCCACTCCCAACCACTCATCGCGCACACCTTCCAACCCGATCAGAAATCGCCCCCCAAGGCTGTCTCTGCCTTGTTCTCCGCCCTTGTGTTCGCGCCCTGGGCAGTCTTGTTGGCTTTGGTACGTTTCCTTCTCACACCCGGCATGACATCGACTCACGCACGCACAGTGGACCCAGGTCGGCGTGCGCGTCCCGCACCTGTTTTCGCCTCGCATCCTGCCCTTCATCGCCCTCCTCGGCGCATTCGAAGTCCTCCTGTCCTGGTATTGGGTCGGTCTCGGGCTCGGTCAGGTGCTGCTCTATGCGGGCATTCTGACGCTTCCGACCGTCTTTGCTGGCAAAACTGCGCTCGCGGCGACTGGCGAGTGGCGGGCTGGGAAACATTGATGTTTAAAATCGACACTCGCTTTCTGGAATAAATGTGACAGTGACCATCCTCGTCTTCCGTTGAGAGCCAAAAGTCGGAAGAAGAATGGTTTGTGTGTAAGGGTATTCACCTATTGCAAGGGTTCTCTTTGAAATATGATCGTTGAGCCGGTCGTGCACATATGCGCAACGACGAAAGGGGATGTTTCAGTGGATGGGGTGCGAGTGGGGCGCAGGTACGACGTGCACCTCGTCCAACTCGGTCGCCGGTGAGCCGAAATGATTTTAGGCAAGGGGCGACACGTTGCTGAGTGATCGAGGACCGCTCTTTCTGCCACCCTCGGCGCTTCCGTTTTTCGCTCTGCGTCCACTGGGTTTCCCTCGCACTGTGAGTATACACTGACAGGTCTACTACATGTCATTCACTAGGGCTTCCTACCCGAGGAGCAGCGGCCGGGCCTGCCTGTGACCTATCTGCTGAGGTAACCGAGCCTCC
This sequence comes from Leccinum boreale, assembly GCA_038092235.1. Taxonomy (NCBI): domain Eukaryota; kingdom Fungi; phylum Basidiomycota; class Agaricomycetes; order Boletales; family Boletaceae; genus Leccinum; species Leccinum boreale. Next base: position 6,223 of record JBBPPX010000368.1, on the reverse strand, counting down.
TTCCTTTTTTCTACCAGTGGGGTTGAACTGCGCTCTATGCGTCTGTTAGGCAAAGCAAATTGCCACTGATCGCCTGGCAGATAACGGGTGAGATCGTTGATGCATGCAGGCATACACGAGGCCCATCCCAGACTTCTGGAAGTTCCATTTCCTTCTGGCTACTGCCCCTGCATCATCGAATGTTCGCAATTGTGGCAGTGGTCACAGCCAGAGAATTCGCGCCCGTCCCTGTCCGAGTTGCTCAGCGCCTATTCAAAAGGTATAAGATACTAGGCTGGAGCATGGCCAAAATTTGCCCTCACCCTCATGGCGACACTAAACCCACTGTGGTCTCGGCTTTTCAGCCACTTTCTGGTGCTCCTCCGTAGGTTGCGCATACAATTGCCTCCTTTCAGGGTGATAAATCACTTGCTTGCGTTCCTCATCCGGCGATGGACACGCGCGGACGTTTTGCGCAAACCCCCGCCCCAGTGCCAGCAGCATCCAGAACCCCCTGCTTCATCTGCTACAACAGACACGGCTGTGGTGTGTGCCATGGTTGTTCCCTTTGACAGTGCTCCGAGTCTCGAAAATGGTCGACTTTCTGCCGTGGACCCACGTCATGCGAACGAAAGAAGTGTATCTGGCGACCACCTTGTTCCATCTTCTCTGACCCTCGCAAGACGCTCTTCCCGAGATCGCTCCTCATGGGTGACAAATGGCAGTCGGGCTTCACTTCATGATGAGCCCGTTTCAACCGACTTTCCCTTCCCATCACAAAATGTAGCCCACTCTATCGTCCAATCATGGTCCAGTACTACTATGCACAGTCAATATGGCAATCAGTCACAAAAGTCGGATGCTCACCTTATACCCCTGGCATCTCACCCTCCCAGCCCCATGTCGACGTCAGCGGGGAGCCCTGTGGTTCGAGTGTTCCCTAATTTTTCATCTCCTTCCCGACCGTCGTCAATCTTCGCTCAAAATCCGGTTGGGAGAGAATCATATCAACAATACACCAGCTCGCATCATGACCTAGCGTCAGCATCAGACATAAATTTGGTCATCGATCCTTCATCTTCTCCTAACCTGGGAGTGGCTGAACCAGCTCAGGCTTGTGCCCCTTTTGGACATTCCACTGCTTCACCGTCGGAGGAGCAAATTCGTCTCGAACTATATCTACCCATGTCGGTCCATGGCTTATTGCGGTACCACGTCCGCGACATCAGGTAGGGTGCACGGAAATTTGATCGGGTCATAAATTTATGTGACGCCCAGGCCCCCAGAAGGATCCGATCACATGATCAAAGCGATGTTACACGAGTATCCCGAGACGCCGTTCGTTTCGTCGCTTGTGTCGAAAAGTGTTGTCATCATTCAACCTTTTGTTTCCAGTGATGTCATTCCGGAGGGTTGGACAGCCTGCAGGCACCCTGAGGGTACACTTTACTATGTGCATACCGAGTCGGTCAGTAAATCTGAGTGGTATCTGGAAGTTATTCTCACGGATCCATAGAGAACGTTTACCGATGTAAACATCTGCAATACGGAGATCTACGAAGATATCGAAATCTACAGAAACACCTTGCTCTCACAGTTAGAAGCTGATATCGAGGCCCACAAGCTCTCCGAATCGCTGAAAGTCGACGAACTTCAGCTAGTTTTGGAACCAAAATCATTGGGCGAGAAAGTGATGTGTTGCTATTATTTTGTGAATCCACCAGCCAGGAGTCTCTTTTGGCTGCAGGACTGGGAAGGGGAGGATGTATTCGGGGATTGTAAAGGTATCATATCGCCTGCACACAAAGGTAAGTAAGCTCCGAGCTACCCGCGTACTGCGTTTATTTTGAATCCGTTGACAGGGCTAGCCATCCAAGCCCATTACTGGTATGCTACATATGTGAGTCGCACGCTTTAATGCATTCACAAGTTTGACGTTTCACCATTCAATTAGTCGTATGTGGAATCTTGATGTCTGAAGTAACCCCAGGAGTCACTGCGACCACTTCCCAAACTTCCTCAAAGTCACTCAGGAGCTAAAGGACGAGGTCATAGATATAATTCTTCATGCAACATGTGGTGGGTTTTCGCCGTCCGATGTTCTATCGGCGGCCAATGATCGGAACTATAGATCACTTGTCGTCGACGAGGTCGTCGTGCCCCTTAAACGCAGAGGAGCTTAAAAGTTACCTGTCCCTTGTTCGTGAAATTGATCGTACGTTGTATCTTTAGGAACATACGCCTACTCATCCCTTGTTCACTCAGCAAACAGGACGGAAAGGCGAACACACTGTGTCATCGTTATCGGTATGTTAAATACGATTCGCTGGTTCATAGAAGGCACCCTGATTCTCTACACTGCAGGTCGAATCATGCACACGTTCTGTACGTCTTCATCATGTTCTCGAATGCTATCCATTCACAGGTGCAGATTACAACTATTTTCTCCACTTCCACGGGGAAAATTGTGCACGCCTTAATTTTGACCAATCGGTCCATGGATGGGAATACCAACCTTCGCTACTCATGACACTGTTCTCGCCACTTTTATTCATGGCGCATGTCAACAATACTCGACTGTTACATAAAATCTATGTCGATGACATTGCGAGCAAACAAAAGTGGCACATGTTCATCACTAAGCTGAACTCTCAGCTCCAGGACACTAGTTTACTGGTAAGTGCACGGAATCCCACAGCTCTGAACAAAATAACAAATGTCTTCTAGGCAACTGTGCTCATGAATGCCGACGTCAGCTTTCTTCAAATACAGACAATGACGCCAAATTCAGCTCAGCAATTCCTGATCAATATGTCGCTAGTGGCAAGCTTGGCGAGTATCGTCCTCGGATTGATCTTCATTGGGCAAAACCGTATTGATGAGAGGAATACCCCACTCGAGACTGTTAGTAAATCATGTCTCATGCATGACAAGTGGGTGTCTTTAACTTGAACAGGCTAAGTTCTTGCACGGGTTATGGCACAAGAAGCACGGCCTCGAGAAACTCGCTATTATTTACAGCTTTCCACAGATTCTCCTCATGTGGGGGTGAGTCCTAGGATGTTTGTGGTTGGTCGGTTTGATGACCGTACTATCACAGCATCATCCTTTTCTTTGCAGGTGCCGCCTTTCAGTGGTGTTATCCAGAGAGGACGTCTTTGCGGTTCAGTGCAGTTGGCTTCATGATCCCGGTGACTCTCTTGGTGCTCTGGTGCATTTGGACGACCACAGGCCATTCCCGAGTGGATCTGTTCCAGGTCAAACCGGTGGATTTCACCCACCATGTCTCAGGATTAGGTCACCGAGTCCGCACGTTGGTCAGGCCATTCACTCGAAGTCCGGCGAGTGATCCCGAAGAGAATCATGCTATGGACAATCTTTCCAGATAGTTTCCATGATTCTTCTTGTTATGTGATTAGCATCTTTCAGCGCATATTTATCGTGAAGTTGTCGAAGTCCGCGTTCTGGATGATGTATGTACTTACTGAGACTTAGTACGAACCATGTAACGATGCCCGGAGCATCCTGGAATATCTGTGCGCACGCGAGGAAGATCCAGCTGGTTTCAATTTGTCGGGTACTCCCTGTCTGATCCTCGGCAGGTCTGTCCATGACCCGGCCACCTGTGATCTCTCCAGTCACTCATCTTGTACTCTTTTCGTCACGATCAAAAGCCCCCTCACCCTGTCTGCCTTGTTCGCTATCCTCGTGTTCGCGCCCTGGACCATCTTGTTGGCTTTGGTACGCTCCCTTTTCACATGCGTCTTCGCTCGACTCACTCGCACATTCATCCCACAGGTCTGCGTGCACGTTCCGCACCTCGCATACTGCCCTTCACTGCCTTCCTCTGCGTTTCTGGTAGTGGCGGGCTGGGAAAAATTGACGTCAGAAGGTAGAAGAAGAAGAAGAAATGTGCGTACGAGGGTATCTATCCACCACAACTTGAAGGCTTCAATTCGACTTTGAGCCGGTCGTGTACCACGGTCCGGATGTGCGAGAATAGACTTGAACGCGGCGATGAGAGGAGTGTGGGTGATAGGTAGGTTGTAACACGAGGACGATCAATGCGTGTACCTCGTGCAAAACCGCTGGTGCACCGGTGAGGGACAGGTCGGCGTTGAAACGTTGATGTCTGATGTAAACGTGACTGAGATATGAGATATGATCTCGTCCGTCAGCTCACAGTGGGAAGATAGCATACCAGACTTGTTTGCTTTTTGATAACCTAGCAGTATTCCAACACTGCGTAGCTGGGACGCCTCCTCGCATGTGCGGTGTTATTTCTGTCCGTCATACATACTCTTCGATGTTCATCGTTTGCCGGCGCGCTGGCTGTAGTAGTGACTGCTGTTGAAACTTGAATGCGTCCGGGACGAAACACAAAAGTATCAGCACCATCCAGCATATGTGCTAGTATGTGCGTCTGGACATACTTTGAACTCATAATTTTCCTGGTGAGTACCTTGGCTACAGGAACTCGAACGATGGACTCGGATGCAATTGAGCACCTAGAATCCACTCCGCGACGTCGTTGATTGGACACTCGATCGATCAATCGAGACACAACTGTGGCAGTGCCACGTCATAGCAATGGACGCCCAGCGTTACATTTACTGATTGAAGATATACATAGTACTAGAAGGCTGTAGTTTGGCTCAAACTTTCTCTCACATTCCTCATGGCGATACTAAACTCATTGTGGACTCGGATTTTCAGCTATTTCCTGGCATTCATACGCAGGTCGCCTCCTCTCAGACTGATAAATCACTTGCTTGCATTCTTCGCCTGGCGATGGACACGCACAACCCCACGCAATCCAACCCTCCGCCACTGCCAAGAACCCCCTGCTTCATCCACTACTTTAGACGCTGCTGTCGTCTGCGCCATGAGTGATCCCTCTCCCGGACCTTCTGATACTCCGAGTCACGAAGATGGTCGACTTTCTCAGGCTGCCGTGGACCTACGTTATGCGAATGAAAGAAGTCTATCTGGTGGCCACCTTATCCCACCACCTCCGGCCCTCGCAAGACACTTTTCCCGGGATCGCACCTCATGGGTGCCAGGCAGTCAGCCTTCAGTCCAAGATGAACCCGTTTCGATTGATTACACGATTCACCGCTCATCACAAGGCATGGCCAACTCTATCGTTCGACCAAGTTCCCGTGCTACTATGCACAGTCACTACGGCAATCAGTCACCCAAGTCGGATACTTACCTTATGCCCACGACATCTCGCCCTCCCAGCCCTTTGCAGCTCCACCGAGTCGTTAGCGGGACATCGATGGCGTCGACGTCAGCAGGAAGCCCTGTGGTGAAATCCTTTCCCAATGTAACGTCTTCTTCACTGTCCGTCGTCTCGGGGGGGTCTCACAACTCTCGAAAATCCATTGGGCGAGCTTCATATCGAGAATATCGTGGCTCAATTCGGATTCGGGCCTCAGTATCGGACCTAGCTGTGGGACACGTCGTCGGTTCTTCATCTCCTACCCAGGGAGGGGCTGAACCAGATGATTCTGCCGCTTTTGAAATTTGTGTCGCTCTGCCGAGGGACGGTCATCCAAGTATACCCGGAGAGCCAATGCTTCTCGATCTATTTCTCCCGACGTCGGTCAATGGCTTATTGCGGTACGAGAACCGCGAGACCAGGTAGTGTGCGCAAAATATCTGATCGAGTCAAGATTTAATAATGTGACGCTCAGACTTCCATTCGGACGCGATTACACAATTGAAGCGATGTCGCATAAGTATCCCGAGACGCCGCCGTTTGTTTCGTTGCTGTGTCAAAAGTGCATTTTCATTCAATGTTCATTTCCAGGGAGGTCCCGGAGGGCTGGACAGCCTATCGGCACCCAGAGGGTGCTATTTACTATGTTCATCGCCAGTCGGTTAGTGATTCCGAGTGATATTTAGATGTTATTCTTCAAACATCTCAACCATGGATTCATAGAAAACGTTTACGGAAGTAAATATTTGCAATGAGCAGATCCACGGGGACATTGAATACTTCAGAAAAACATTGCTTTCAAAGTTAGAAGCTGAGATCAAAACCAGAGTACTCTCCGAATCGCTGAAAGTCGACGAACTTCAGCTAGTTTTGGAACCAAAAGTATTGGACGGGCATGTGATGTGTTGCTATTATTTTGTGAATCCACCAGCCAGGAGTCTCTTTTGGCTGCAGGACTGGGAAGGGGAGGATGTATTCGGGGATTGTAAAGGTATCATATCGCCTGCACACAAAGGTAAG
>JBBPPX010000367.1:0-23402 GCA_038092235.1 Leccinum boreale | reverse complement strand
GGTCAGGCGAATTCTCCATCCTCGACAGCATCGTCTCGAATGCGTCGAATGCCTCCTTGTAACGACCTAGGCTATGTAATACCGCATGTTTCCTTTTGTACCCCTCGTAGTTCGATGGGTCGTGTTCAGTGATCTGAGTGTACAGTCAGCGCCGTCAACTCGGCGTGCTGTGCGGATCAATTTGTACCTGGGTGGCGTTGACGAGTTCATTTTCCAAGAAACCTACTCGTGCCTTGCAGCATTTCAGTATGATGTCGCTAATATTCGTTGGGTGGAGTGAAAGTGCGATCGAGTAGGATCCGATGGCCGCGTCATGGTTTTTTGCATCCATTGCTGCATCACCCTCTTTTTCCAGTTTTCGGCTACAACGTCGTCGAAAATCTGGAGAGATCTTCAGATTAGTCTCCGAGTGGCCAATAGGATTACTCGCCCAGTTCCCCCTGCCGTCGCTCGTCGACAGTGCTTGTCTCCTCCGATAGCTCATTTTTCATCGTTCGGAAACATTCGACCGCCTCTACTAGACGATCGTCACCTTGGAGAACATTGCATACCGCCAGATAAACACGAAACATGGGAAGCTTGAACTGAATGAAACAATAATTATCATGCAATTCTCAAAGAACGAATCAATCATACCTTTTTCACGGTACCCAATGCCTCACTCGCTGAGCGACGAATGAGCACTATTCTCGCCCATCCCATCAGTACGTCTTCCGGAGGCGAGGGAGTGAGCAAAAAGACGGTGGAGTAAGCTGAAAGAGCTTCATCATCATTCTTGGAACTCGCCGCCTTATCTCCAATCTCCCTAAGTCTTGATATGCATCGGTGCATGAATTCTGATGGTAGGGTTGAATATTCTATTCTAGGACAAGATGCACAAGCTTACCTTTCAACCAATCGTTGTTGTTATGCCTCAGATCCTTGGTCGTGAGGTTCACAATATGCTGTGCAGCATCATGTATGCGACCGTTGGCGTACAACGTTTCGCACTCATACTTCTCGTCGTATACACGGAGTGTACATTTGCATGTGGTGAATTGGTTACCGAGTTCTTGGGTGGTAATCTCGAGCTCGTTTATTTTTCGGGCAATGAATACTAGAAACGTGTCAGAGGATCGTCAGTCGGAGTCGGATGGCTCAAAACGCACCTGAGCTCTGTTCGGGTAGCTCAATGACACCGCGTAGTGCCCTGATAGTCTGGGTCAATCGATCGACTGAACCTTGAGATGCTACAAGTACGCTGTGGAGTTCCTTGCCCGATTCATCGAGATGAGTGATTTTGCGATCTAATAAACTGTTAGCGCAGTGGGTTTGGAGCCTGAGAGAACGTACTTGAGGATTCATTGCGTGCACGAAGGAACTTGATCATATCATTGAGGCCTGTCTTTTCCTCGTTGGATGTAGCAAGCTGGGTACGTAGTTCCTGAACAGTTTTCCCGAGCTTCGCTATATCGTCCTCTGGTGTAAACGAATATCAGCGCAGCAGAGTCACATGGTAAATAAGCGTACTTTGACAGGAGTTGCGTGCACGTAAAGACTGAACCATGTCTTCGAGATCTTTCTTTTCAATCTTCATGCAACACATTTCTCGCTCCAAGCGTACCTAAGGACAAATTGACAAGGACGTGATCTTATACGAGTAGCGTTACTCACATTATCGCGGTAGGGTGAGGGAAGGATGTCATAGAGATTGTGCAGCGTGATTGCGTTGTCTCCAGCGGTCGCAATGTTATAGCTTGGCGAGATGGCCATGGACCGGATGAAGTGGCAGTGGTGGATGATGTCCCCGATTTGTTGATGAGTCTTCGTGTCCCAGAGCGAGAACGACCAATTAGCCGAAGCTGCGATGATTGTGTCGTTGCATGCCAGTGCGATACACCTTGCCAGTCTGTCGTTGCTGTGAATGCGCCATTTCGCGAGCGTCTTCTTGGTGGACACGTCGAGAGAGTGAATGTCGCCGTCTTCGGACAAGACAAAAAGGCGGTTGGAGTCGCTGGCCCAGGCGAGGGATTCGTTGTCACCGGAGCCGACTCGTATTGAAAAGCCTGCGAGGACATTGCTGCCGTCATAGACCCGAACAGAGTCTCGATCCCACGTGGCAGTAGCGATGCGTCCTCCGTCGGGAGAGAACTTTACTGCAGCCACGTCGTTGTCGTGTTTGAATGGGCCGAAGACTCGGAGTCGCTCGCTAGCGGGAAACGACCAGACACAGAACATCGAATCATCCGATCCTGTTGCGATTTTCGTCCCATCTGCTGACACGTCCACCGCACGCACCCAATCGTTGTGTGCTTTGAACTCGACCATCTTTTGGTGGTTTGTCGCATCCCAGACGCTCACTTGACCACTGGATGTCCCACACAAGATCCACTTGCCATCTTGTGTGACTGCCAGGTCCCTAATAACACTCCCAGCGTCCATTGGCTTCCCCACCTCCTTGCCATCCTTCACTCGCCATTGTCGAATTTTCATCTCCCATCCCCCGCTCACGACATGCTTCCCATCAGCAAGAAAAGTGACCGAACATATCTCTTTTTCAGCAACGATTTCGATTGGATTCGCGTCAGTTGCGACATTGGAGGAGGAGCTTTTCGATTCCTGAGCATCCGTCAGTAACTCTCTTTCGTTGGTCGCCGATGTTTGCACCTGCTGACCACCGTCCAAGGGAAGTGGGTTGTCCGCCCTACTCGGCTCTGTTTCTCTCGTCAGCGCTGTTCATCGATGGTCTTGCCTACAGTAGTACTACTCACCATTCCTCTTCCTTGAGCGCAACCTGGAAAACATACGGGTTCAGCTAAGTAGTACAAAGAGAATGTCTTGTCGTCCACTCTCAGCGCGCCTTAGGCTTATTGCCTGGCATACACGTGCACGCTCATCCACTCTCACGCAGGTACACTGTGCCCCGGGCGCTTGCTTTCATCAATAATTGAACTTCAGGAAATTGGAGTCAAGTTCGGTCTAACTCCGAGTTTGGGTTAGTAATACTCGTTATCAAGCCTTTTTCTTACATCCGTGATTCTGGTCCCCCGCGCGCACTCTGGCGCGTCTCTGATCTCCCCATGCACTCCGACCGGGCGAGGATTCGATCGTATTCCTGTTCAGACCTCAGAGCTGGGTCCAGGCTAGTACAGGGAGGCATACCAACAAAGTCGTCATGGGTCGCACGCTCATCCGCCTTGTAGCGCTGGTCCGAGCCCGTTTCAGCGCAATGCGGACATTCTCAGGTGGAGGCCATGTCTCCATGACTGGTCGACTTCCCCTCGGTCACACCCCTGCCGTGCACCGGATACCCAGTCATAAGCCCTCAAGGCCCCTCGCGCACTCAATGGGCCCGACGACTGGCCTCAACCCTGACTGCTGTGCGCTCAGCGCTCCCAGCCCCACCCTCCCTGACATTCTCAGGTTGAGGCTACCGGGCACATGACGCCGGGGCGCTACGCCCGGTCATGTGTTTGTTCTTCCTAGCCGAGTGCCCAGCCCACAGTGCCCAGCCCCGTGCCCTCCCTCCCTGACGCTCTCAGGTCGAGGCCGGTGCGCACCTGACGTCGGGGTGCCATGCCCGGTCAGCTGCCCCTCCTACCGAGCTAGCTGGCGAGTCCTCAGTGCCCAGCTCCTGTGCTCTCCCTCCCTGACGCTCTCATGTCGCACACCTGACGCCGGGCCACCATGTCCGGTCAGGTGTCTACCTAGCCAGCTGGCGAGCCATTAGTGCCCAGCTCCGTGCTCCTCCCTCCCCCCTCCCTGGGTCGAGGCTGCTGCGCACCTGACACCGGGGCGTTACCTGCGCTCCCTAATTGGTAAGTTGTAACCGTTGGGGCTGCCGTGCACGGGTGCACGGGCACCACACCTGTCGCTTCCTCTCCCTCCTCCTACTTGCCGGGTATGCCGCTTCGCTTTCTGCATCGTCGGTCACTCCTACCTTTTGGGGAGCAGCTCACCATACCCGGCAACTCAGGCTCCCGTCCCGGGCCGGAGAGCGCTTTTGCGCTCCGCCCGGCCACTCTCAGCTCACTGCCATCCTCTCCTCGTAGCACACGGAGCGACGTCCAAAGATTGAGGATGCGGCTGAATGAAGGAGCATGGGAGCTCGCGCGCTGCGAAAACACCCGGTCGGAAGAAAAGGTCCGTGCGCAGAATGATCAAGACTCAGCTGAGGAATGGTCGGCGTTGTGGCACTCAAGCGGTATATCAGACAGTCGTGTAATAGCATCTCCCCTCCCATGCTTGTCCATTCGGCCGCCCCCGGTCGCTCCAATCTACATAATGCAAAGTTTGCGGTTTCACTCTGCTTGCCGGCTTGCTATAATTGTTTGACTTCGACTCTGAACGACTCCGCCTCTGCCTCGAACACACTACACTAGTAACTGGTCCGGTCATTCGATTTCGCACACGCGAGTCAGTCACCGGTTCACCCCCGGGGCACCTGCTACTGTTTCGCAGACTCGGACTCGAGGGCTGAACACAGCGCGCAAACTAATATTCCGCACTTCAAATCGAGTTCGGGGCAATCTTTTTAGTCGCTGCAGAACGATGAGAGCGGCGAGGATTCGATCATACTCTCGGCAATCCGAGTCAGACGTCCGGGTCCAGGCGTACAGGGAAGCATACCACCAAAGTCGACATTAGTTTCAACGCCGCTGCGTCGGCACCAGCATGCCAAATTCACGATCATGGAAGGATTGGCACAAGCTCGAGTCTAACGTATCTTCGCCAAGTCGACGCAATATACCGATCAATGTGATACTCATATTTTTCGTCCGACTTGCTGGAAATTTTCAGGAAACGGACACTCATCGAGCCGCGATGGTCGTCATTTCAGACGGGACATGTATAGGGGACGTCGCGTATCTATCAGGATCGTTTCTTGAATGACATTAGCCTGTCGTCGTTTTTGCAGCTGTTGTTTGATGACGAGTCAGCAACAGAGACCGCACTATTACACTCCAGGCAAGAGCGCATGTTGGACTTTATCACAGAGAAGGTAGCGAGAGCTGGCAACGGAGGGCAATGGCACCTGGTGGTTCGAGAGCTCGAGTTGCAATTGTATCGATAAGATTCCTATCTAATTGAGCATTAAGTCACTCGTTGGTCGACAAGTTGTCAATGGCGGCAGCCGGACGAGAAGAAAGAATCGATCACGTATCGATATCACATATGTTGTTAGTACTTGGAACGAAAGGTGGGATGTAGTCTGAAGGGAGAAAATGACAAAGACCATCGTGCAATAACTGACCAGAGCCGACAATCCACGATTACTGTACCTTGACCGTACGAACACTGACCACCAATTCCTCCAACAGTGTTTCTCCCCGAATCTGAACCCTGATAAAACTGTCCGTCGCGACGCGTTTGTACTGCACGCGGCCCTGCGAGGCGAGTAGCAGTGCGCCGAAGGGCTGCCTGAGCCGAACGACAAGTCGGAATACTCGAGTAGGCAGATCAAACAGAGGAGTATCACCCTCGAAATCCTCGTCAACTAAGGAGCTAATCCACGGATGAACGAGAACTAAATGCTGCATTGCAAGCGAGTCGTCCTTGGTTTCAATCCGTACCTCACCCAAAATCCGAGTTGTGGCATGATAAACATGAAGGCCTGAGTCGGATTGGGATGCCGGGAGAGGGGTGATGTTGGTGACACGGAAAACGAGACCAGGAAGTTTCAGTCGACCGGAAACAATGGACAGTGAGGGAACATCGAGGAGCCGTTCATATAACTGAACGATCGGGGAAGGGTCAGGGAATGATGAGTGCAATGCCGTGATAATCCGATCCATCTCGGTGGGCTCGACAGGTTGCGGAACATGTGGCGGAACAACTTGATCGTAAACAGTAAGATCGAAAGGGAGATAGCTGTGGTTGCTACCCGCATTCCCAGTCCAAGCGAGAATGGTGGCGTTGTCCGACCGCGTGAGGATGTGTTCCAAGAGTCGTCCGACTGCTTGGTTACCCTCACCGTATATGACAGGAAGGGCAACATTGAAGATACCAAACAGACAGTACGCGGTATCTTCCCTCCGCGTCGTTGCGCGCTTCGAAGCCAGATAGAGTTTCTCGCGCACCCTCGTCAGCCCTGGCTGAAGCGTTGCGAGGGCCTGAGTGGCAAACTTTGTGGCCTGTTCCATCTCTGCGAGGATGATAGGGGATTCCTTGTGATTGAATATCTCCAAACCGAGGTACGGCTTCCAATCCTCTGTATAAAATTGGATGACCCTCGAAGCGACATACTCCTGGTAAGTCCACCCGCGCGTGTTCCAGATACTCTTCCATAGAGACCCAGGCTCCCGTGTATCTGAGAAAACACCCACAAGATGGACGATCGTCAGTGCAGCACGACAATACCACTGAAACATGGCGACAACGGATTCTTGCTGAACTCCCTTGTCGCTCTGGTTAACACAGCATGTGTCGCTCCACTGGCATGCCCATCTGAAACGGCGGGATTGCACAAGCTTGCAGAAGTTGATGAGCTTCTCAATCGTGGGGGATGTGGGTAGTCCATAGATCAGGGCATTCTCGATCATTTGAAAAGATGGCTCTGGTGGCTGCCACCTATGCGAGAACGTCACATATTCATAAAACTTCTCCACCTCCCTCTTATGCGTGCACAGTCGAGCCGATGTTGAGTAGTCATGAAAGACCGCATCTCGTCGAATATGGGGAGTTGTTCGAATGCTGCTGCTTGCTGTGTCTTGTCGTAGAGACGATCAGTGGTAGTGTCAATGAGTGCGCGGGGTATGTTATGGATGGTCTCCTCGACGACCTTGCGGATCAGTGGAGTGGTATCGAGGTATCCTCTCCGGAGGTCTATTATCAACACAAAATCAACCAATGTTGTCTGTGCAATATGAACAAGACAGACTCACCCCGAATTTGTGGGTCAGGTGATAAATCCATGCTCGACATCATCATCTCGAATGCATTGAAAGCATCCTCGTAGCGCCCCATGCTATGCAATACGGCATGTTTTCTTTTGTATCCTTTGTAGGACAACGGGTTGCGTTCAATAAACTGATCGTACCGTCAATGTCATCAACACGGTGAGACGCATGACTCAATCCCTACCAAAGTAGCGTGGCTTAGTTTGTCCTCCAAATACCCCACTCGCGCCTTGCAGCATTTGATGATGGTGTCGTCGATGTTTTCCGGGTCAAGCGAAAGTGCACTTGAGTAGGATCTGATCGCCGCATCGTGGTTCTTCGCGTCCTTCGCTTCATTGCCCCCCTGTTCCAGCTTCTCGATACAGTGTTGTGGAAAATCTTAAAATATTTTCGGCCAAGTCTCAGCATTGTCATAGTAGGTACTCACCCCATTCCCATTGCGATCATTCATCCAGACCACTCGTATCCTGCGATAGCTCGCCCTTCATGTTTTGGAAACATTCAATCGCCTCTGTAACACGATCGTCGTCCTTGAGAACCTCACAGATCGCACGGCAAGCATGAAATTTTGTAAGTTTGAGCTGAACGAAACGAGTCTTCAAATTATTCTAAACAACCACACGAGATATACCTTGTCTGCAGTACACAATGCCTCACTTGTTGAGTAACGAATGAGTGCCATTCGCGCCCATCCCATCAGTACACCTTCCGGAGGCGAGGGAGTGAGCGACAATATAGTGGAGTAGGCTGACAGTGCCTCGTCATGTTTCTTGGCACTCAACGCCTCATCTCCGATCGTCCGAAGCATTGATACGCATCGGTCCGTGAATTCTGATGGTAGGGATTGAATATGATATGCTACGACATGAGGTGCACACTTACGTTCGAGCCAGTCCACTACCGATTTGGTGCACTTCAGATCTTCGGTCATCGCGTTCGCGATCTCGAGCAGAGACTGCGCGGCATCATATATGTGATCATGGACATAGGCGGTTTCGCACTCATACTTCTTGTCGTGTACACAGAGCGCGTGTTGAGACAGAGCAACCTGTTTACCTAGCTCTTGGATGGTCTGCTCGAGATCAGCTACTTTTCGTGCTGTAAGTGTAGAGGAAAAACGACGGATGAGAGAATCGTAAGTTTGGATGATGATCAATGTACCTGGGATGGGTTCTTGCGGATCAAGGTCTGCACGTAGGGACGCAAAGATTTCAGCCGATTGGCTGACTGTGCCTTGAGATTTGACGAGTACTTTGTTGAGTTCCTCGACCGATTCGTCGAGGTAGACGATTTTGCGATCTAATAAAAAGGATTGTTAATGACATCGGACAATGGATTGAAGGCAGAGGGAACACACCTGAGCTTTCCTTTCCCTTGTCGGATGTTACAAGTTGGTCACGGAATTTTTGAACAGTCAACTCTAGATTCGCTATATTGTGCTCTGGTGGAGACGAATATCAGCATAGCGAAGTCATTCAGATAATAAGCACACTTTGACGCGCGTCCCTTGCATTGAGGGTCATGACCGTGTCATTGAGACCTCTTTTTTCAACCCTCAAGCGCCGGACTTCCTGTTCCAACGACACCCGTCGCAACTAAGGACACGCTGATAAGAACCTCATCTCGCACGCTTACGAGCACTTACATCATCGCAGTAGGGTGAGGGAAGGATGTTGCAAAGATTCCGAAGTGTGATTCTGTTGTTTCCGGCGGTCGCAATGTCGTTGCTTGGTGAGATGGCCATGGACCAGATGCGCTGGGAGTGCTGGATGGAGGTCCCGATTTTTTGGTGGGTCGTGGTGTCCCAGAGTGAGAGCGATGTGTTAGCGGAGGCTGCGATGACCGTATCGTTGCACGCCAGTGCGATGCACGTTGGTTTGTTGTCGCTGTCAATGCGCCATTTCGCGAGGGTCTTCTTTGTGGACACGTCGAGACAGTGAATGTTTTCCGTCCGTAGACAAGGCAGATAGTGGTTCGCTGCCGGTCGCCCAAGCAAGCGATCCGTTGCATGCCGTGTTGACTTCGATTGGAAAATCTGCGAGAAGGTGACCGTCGTTGCTGTCGTAGATCCGAACAGACTCGCGCCTCCACGTAGCAGTCGCAATGAGTCGCGCGTCAGGAGAGAACTTTACTGTACCCAAGAAGTGGTCGTGTTTGAGAGGGCCAAGGAGTTGCTGGCCAAGAATCGACCAGACACAAACTATCTTGTCATCCGATCCGGTCGCGATCCTGGTCCCATCGGCTGAGATGTCAACCGCACACACTGGCATGTCGTGTGCTTTAAAGTCGGCCACCTTTTCCTTTTCGTAGCTGTCGGCACTCCACGTCGTCACTTTACCCTCCTGCGTCCCACACACGATCCACTTTCCGTCTTGCGAGACTGCTAGATAGGACTTCCAGCATCCATCGGCTTCCCCACCTCCTTCCCATCCTCCACGCGCCAACGTCGGATCTTCCCTCTCCCTCCTCCGCTAACGACGTGCCCCCTGTCAGCAAGAAACGCGACCGAGTATACAATGTCATCTTGACCATCGATTTCAGTTGGATTCGTGCCATGGGAGGTGCAGATTTTGTCACTCGATTCCTGAAGTACCTTCCTTTCGTCGGCTAGTGATGCTCCCACTTGCTGCCCGCTGTCCAAGGGAAGTGAGGCTGCCTGATGATCCTGCTCTGCAACGCTCTTCAGCGCCGTACATCGATGACCTTGCCACACATACCACTCACCGTCTTTCTTCCTTAAGCGTACCTTGGAAAACATACTGGGTCAGGCTTAGGTTGGGCGAGTAGTACAAAGGTTAATAAGTACGTCTCAGTGCACGATCGTTGGCAATACACGTGTGCTCCCACGCTGTTTACCCCTTGCCCTGGACACGTCGGTATTTTGCGTTGTCCCTAATAGTCAATCTTTTTCATCAGATAGGCTTCGGTATCAAGCTTTCAAGTACTATCTAATCGTGATTATCTCGCAGAACCATCATTCTGCGAATTCCTGGACAAGCAATGTGATTCCCCGATATTGTAGACCAATCTCGATTGGATGCATTTTCATTACTTATGGTGCCTGTTGACTCTCCTAATCAGTTGCTCTCAATGATGCCATCGATACCAAGGGACACCCACTGAGATTCAACACGCGTTCACCACGCACGTGCGTTCTCCGGCGTCGCTCCTCCTACTCGGGATGGGTAAGATGGAGCGTCCGGTATGAGGCATGTTCGGGGTTCTGGAAGACACAGAACATGCAAGTGAGAAGCGGCGGGTGATGCAGAACTTGGTGCGAAAATTGCAGATGGCAGGACTTGGTGCTAGTAAATAATATGTGGTCATTTTCCTTTTCCTTACCTGGACGGACTGATTCTGAATAGATACGTACTGTATGACAACTTGTCACACAAGGACGATCAATAAATCCGAAATTTGAGAGGAGAGGGAGAATGTAGGACTGCAAGTGTGTGTAGCTCAGGAACCGGACAACTTGAAGAGTCCAAGTGACCGCTCGTTTCCTGAGTCTACTGTGTAAGTGGGCTAGTTGCTCTGGCCCGGGATGAAGGCAAGGGGGGCAAGTCCGAAGTGGGAGTGGCTTGATGTGAAAGGGGCGAACGGCTTAAAGGAGAAAGAGACGATGAAGCGGTGAGCGATCTGAGCGACGAACGGTGAACGGCGAGACGGCGGCGGATGATGACGGACGGCGAGCGCGAGACTGATTGAAGCGAGCGGGGAAATCTACTGATATATGAGGCCCATAGGGCTCCCTACTTATACTGTACAGTTAGGCGAGTGGTACAAAGAGTGAAGAAACGTGCATAAGGCGATGACGACGAGTATGTACGTGATAATGTGAAAATGTGAAGAGTCAGTGGTCGGGTCCAGGCCCGCACGCGTCCTGCGCGTTCATCCTACGTCATCGAGCTAGTCGACGCGCAGACGGACCGGGATCCTTACAACTGACTGCGGTTTGCATGCTATGTCCCGTCATAATACTGTGAAGAAAGCAGAGCGGTGTGTGATATGACATATCGAGAAGACGAACAATAACCCATGAATAATCTACTCGTCTCAGGTCCCCTTCGCCAACGTCTTCTTCAAGTCTACGTTTTGCTTCTCCAGCGTCTGGATCCTTACCTGGGCATCATACATCTTCTTTGTCAAGTACCTTTGCCTCTCTATCGATGCACGCTTCCTCTTCCACAGCCACTGGAAAAATTCGTCGGGACCAGTGATTTCTTTTAGCGTGGTAAGCTCGGCTTCGCAAGCCTTGATCGTGTTCTCCGCGCCAGTGATCAGCTTGTCGTTTACAGCCATGTCTTGCGTTGTTCGGAAGATGGTATCTGCAGCACAGTCAAGAGTGTCGCCATGGTTGGAGATATGCGGAACCACCCACCGTTTACAAGTCTCTCAAAGGCGGATTTGAACACGGGCTTTCCTGGTCGTATGGTCGACGGGCGGCCTGGCCACGGTTCCCGTCAAGTTTCCCTCCAAACGTCCCGAATGAACACAACCTACCGTTCACGGTTCCGATGGATATCAACTCCACATGCTCCATAGAACGCAGGGCGTGCTCATCTCCTTTGAATGGGAATTTGGCCAACACATCGTAATAGGGAAGCTGTGCCATGGGCCTTGTCCAGGACTTGCATAGCACGGTATGATGGGGAAGACTTACCTCAGCTTTCTGTGCAAGCTGCTTGAGAACAGTCCATGCTTGTTCACGTGTCCACGACAACGCTTTCGCATCTTCGAGGTCCTCCCCAAACGCATTCTTCCGGAGCTCGCCGATGCTACGGGAAATGATGTCTTCGACAGCATCCTGAATGGCTTGACCGCTGCGGACTTTGTGGATTAACTGGAGGCTGTGATCAATGCAGTCCTGGATCGATGAAGGTTGGTTCACTCACGATCTGGAGATCGCTCGCACGACCACCAAGGCATTTGATGCTGGCTACTTCTGGTTTTGTAAGCTCGGCAGGCATGCCGGCGTCGCGTAGACGCTGTTTCACAAATGCTAGGGAACTGCCAACGTCTGCATCGTACAAGGGGATAGAGCTCAAAGGCTTTGATGGGAGAGCTGGCAATACGAATGATGTTGAATGAATTAGTTAATCGATCAGTCAGATCTTACCGCGTGTGATTAGCTTCGCGTTTTCTCTGTTGTCGCTGGTGACAATGACATGCGCAATCTGATGATATTGGCTAGAACTGGGTGGATATGAGTCGTGACCTGACTGCTTACCTTGTTCTCGACCAGCGTTGCCGCCCACTGGCTAAGCACTTTCTGTAGCTCCTCCCTGTATGCGCTACCGTGCGCACCATAGTTCTTGATGAGCACTATGGGAAGCGTGGCAATGGCCGCAACCTCCTCCGCAGACCTTTCCTTCCTTATGAGCTCGTCCTCCATCGCTTTTTCCCTTTTGAGATTCTTCATGAAGAGTCCATCCATCTCGTCCATTCCGAAGGTACTGTCCTCTACGCTGAAGAGCTCATCGCCGACACCAAGCTCGGACATGATGCCATTGCCGGCAACGCAGTCTAGCCTGCCATCGTGCCAGGTACCTTGGCGAATGCGCTCTGCTCGGCGCGCATCCTCGATTTTGCGTGCTTCTGCTTCGATTTGAGCTTTAAACTCTTGCTTGGTTTCTTTGCAGAGCGATCGGTTCACATTTATGAGAGCTGATCCAACGACTTCGAGGATCTGCTTCAGCTGGTCTGAGAGGGAGTTGCTCAAACCAGCTTCACGCATGTGTATGGTAAATAAACTGTATGTTGCGAAAGGAGCATGACCAACCTTTTTGACCAATGACGCCCACGCTCGCGATATCAATGAGATTGGTGAGAGAATTTAAAACGCTGAAGATGGGTCTGTAGCCTGTTTGGTGCGCTAGAGCAGTCACGAGTCTGGTGTCAGAGGTGGCTTTGTTGAGCTCTGTGCAATCAATGACCAGAGCTTTCCTGACAATAATACATCGAGCTTTCCGAAAAAAGTGAACAAAAGCTTTACGTACCGACCACTGTCTTGCAATACGGCGGATACCAGCTGCGACTTTCCGCTGCCCTGGGGACCGTGTACGAATGCAACGGTCGCTGTGAACCTTGTAAGTGACACGGACATCATACAGAAAACAAGCATACATGGAGGGTCGATAAGGTAGCTTCTTAAATCGATATCTGCTTCTCGGCGTTCCTTCCATCCACTTAGATCCGTCACTGGGGTATCTTCAGGGATGGAGAGGGAGAATCGTTCAAGAGCGTGAGTCCGCAGCCATTTGAAGAGCCCATACTCTTTTGAGGATTCAGCATTCTGGGTAATGATTAGCAAGGAGTTGGCCAACCTCTGTAATCGAACCAGTTCAACATCTTGCCTTCGATGGAAAGTGCTCGAATGGGATCAAAAACCTGTGCATAGTACGTTATTGCAGGAATCTGTAACCATGCAGTGCTTACAGTGTATGTTAATGTACCGAGCAAAAAGAACAGGATAGGAAGAACAATCCTCGGATGACTGGTAAGCCAGCTGCGGATAACATGAGCCTGGATGGGTTGCTGGTAGAGTATCTGCAAGCGAGTAGGCTGTTTGGTGTTCGACAATTGAAACCCATGCATGGTGTTGCGCGCAATGGCAGCCGATCGAACGCCTACGAAGGAAACATCCACGCAACGGAGAGTTCCAGCTGAGGCAGATCTCGGGGGAGTTACGTCACGAATACGGCCGTATGGCTGTCGAACGAATGTGAATGGACATTGTCAAAGCAAGGGTCAAACAACTTGCGCGGAAAAGCTCGTACAGAGTTTCCTCTTGGATATCGGGTCCCTCAAACCCAACTTTTATAAGCTGAGAAGGGTACCTATTCATGTCCTGATGGTATGTTATGAGCGTACTTTACCTTGTGACGGGTGAACGGACCTCCAGCCATGGTTTCCCTCTAACGAGCCAGACATTTCCCCAGTCGAGCCCAGCCCAAGAAGGCATGCCGTGCTTGTCTACTTCGGCCCTCAGCTCGTCCTCAATGTCTGTCAGTGCACTCTCTTCCTGGTTGTCTGAATCACTGGCATTATAGGTAAATTTGACAAAAACACCACCATCCTTCTGGTAAGGTTGGACGGAAAGTACTTTAAAACCGTGTTTCTTGACGACGGATAGGCGGGATTCCAGTTGCTCTAGAAGCGACTCTTCACGGAACAAGCCAATATAATGGCGAACACTGGGTCAACTATCAGGGTCAACGGAACGACGCGATCAGGATGTACGTACTCCCAAATGCCTAGACGGATGGGAAAGACGGAGTCGACGAAGAGCCATACTTCCTGTGTGGAACAACACGGTGTAGTAAAGGCGCTCGCATTGAAAATCATAGACTTACGTTTGCAGCTTTGGCTTGGACCTGCAAGCTGGTTTCCGTCAGCTTACTCGGAGTACCAGCTACGCGTCGCACTAAGCTGGCGGCGACTCGAGACAACATAGTACTCTCTCCGAGTCTCTCGCGCGGGGTGACTCAGTGCGGTGCGGCCCCGCTATGGCCCGTAACCGCGAGAACATATTTCCTTTTATAGTTTTCTCAGCTAATTCCAATTTTACACGGCCATCCGTTGTTCATGTGAGGCCTCGTTCTCCTCCACCACCACCACCACCACCGCCCACGTCGTTCCGCTACCCCGCTCGCCGTCCAAGACAGCGATGAGCACCTATACCCAGCAAAACCACGCCGCTCCCCTCGCACGCTCGGGCTCGTTCCTCGGTACCATCAAAAGCATCGTCGCCGCACCCTTTAGCTGGTTCGCGGGTTCAGACGACGAGTTCGAGGACGCAAAGGGAAAGCGGAGGAGACTTCCAGTCATCACCGAGGATGCATACATGAATGATGAGACTACCCCGAGCAGGTCCAAGAGACAGAGACTCGGTTCCCCCGACAGAGACATCCGAGCATACCTCGATCCCCCTAGATCAGCCTTCACCCAACCCCGACGCACGTCAGATCACTCTGCGTCTAGAACAGGTCGTGATATCCCAAGGTCTCCTCGAAAGACGCTACATTTGCCATCAGCCTCGAATCAGTCACCACGTAACCGACGCACCCTGTCCCCCCTTCCCAGCGGGTCGCATCTCAAACCTCAGGGCGTGACACGCACAATGTCTCTCGACCCGCCTTCTCATTCTAGTCTTTTGTCTCGCATACAGCCCACTCCCACAATCCAGGATCTCCAATCGGAGGCGAATCACACAGGGCATCCCACGTCTACCAGTCGGGAGGTATCCACGTCCCCACGACATGCCCGGGTTCGCTCGTCGCTTACTCCTCAGCCTTCCGGTAACGCTTTTGGTCCTGTCATCCCACCACGTCGGGAGCGAGGCTTAGACGAACCCCCTCCTCTGACTGCCTTGATGTCCAATCCCATGTTCGTGAAGCCGCCACCCGGAACTCAGAAGCAGAAGCAAGCTGCTTCGGAACTCCCGCAACAGTTGACTCTTGGATCTCTTGTAGATTCCCAGCGTGGCGTACGTCTTGCATCCTTCTGGAATGGGTACGAGCCACTGATGGTCTGTCCTAGACACGTGCACTTGCTCGTCAGAACTCTATCTTGTTTGGAACTGGATCCATGACAGATGTTTCCGCGCGTACGTTCATCGTATTATTGGTTCCTCCCTCGTGAGATAACTTTTATCTAGCAGGACAGCTCTGGCCAGTCAATAAAGCTGAAGTAGCTTTGCACGAGCTGGAGGTGTATAAGACGCCATTGTTGCCTACACGATTGAAAGGCGCTGCCTCAGTCCCGGACATGTTCTTGCACAAAGAAAAGAAGCATCTTACGCTCATGACCGATGACAGACCTATCAAGCCTCGACTTGGAACTAAGGGAAAAGGGAAAGAGAAGGGAAAGAGAAGGGAGAGGGAAGCAGTCCATGGCACGAAACCGTATGCGGGTGAGGGTGGTATGAAAAAATGGCTGGCAAGGCGCAAGAAAGAGGAGGAGGAAGCACAAGAGAAGGAGAGATCGGAAGCAATGGAAGATGAAAGAGCAGAGGAGGAGGAGAAGTACAAGGAAGCGGAAGCAGAGAAGAAACGTGAGGAGGAGCTGAAGGCCCCTCCTCCGGCTCCTGTATTTGAGCCAAGAGTGTCCCGCGAAGGGCCTCTGACCTCTTCGTTGCGAGTGGGCCGTGCGAGGACTGGTCGGAATCACATCGAGCGCCCGGTATCACGACGTGCAAAGTTCTCTGCAGCCTATGAAGAGGAGGACGAAGAGATGGAAGAATCCCGTGCGACAGAGCAGAAAGCGCTTGAGGAAGCGGCCAAAAAAGCACCAGTATTTGAGCTCCCCGCGGGCTTCACTTTCGCCAAGGAGGTGCGTTATACAGTCGATCAGCTGGGTAACTCACTTACACTTTGTAGACCACCGTTACGCACGACTTCGCTCTCGCAAAGGAACCTCCAGTTATCTCGCTTCCATTCTCCCTCACTAAACCTGCTGTGCCTGCGCAGCCCACAGATGAGACACTAAAGGCAACACCGCAACCGATTCCTCCTACCCCAGTTCCAGTTCTGCCCAGGATAGCACTCATGCCACCTACGCCCGATGCTGTGAAACTCTTTCCAGAGACTCCAATGCCTCTGGTAGCGCCAGTTCCTAGTACTGCACCAACGGGGATACCAAACTTCTTTGCCAACTCCTCCGTATTGGCCAAGCCAGCGGCTGTTACAACACCACTCTTTCTCACTGTCCCTGGAGCTGAACCAGCAAAGCCTGCGGAGGTTCGAGAACTTACTCCAAAGGCGGATGATACAAACCCATCGCCATTCAGTGCACCATCGCGACCCGTATCCGCATTCGCTACGTCTACACTTGCCACTGGAGAACCCCTTACAATACCGAAGGAAGTTGAAAAGCCGGTGACAGTGCCACCGACTGTACCTTCACCTTTCACATTCGGGGCTCCAACGAAACCAGTTGGATCTGTTTCGGCGCCTGCTTCTGGTGCATCATCCGAGCAGACGCAGGCAGTAGAACCCACGAAGCCTACTGCTTCGTTAACTAGTACTCCCTTTGCGCTTGGTGCTCCACCTTCTGTCCCACAACCCTCCCCGAGTCCGGCTCCAGCTGAGGTTTCAACGACTGCTACACCTACCGCTGCAGCTGATGCACCAAAGAGTGTGTTCACCTTTGGTCAGCCAACCACTGCCGCTGCCCCAACATCCACTCCTGTGCCTGTGACAGCGCCGCCTGCAGCAGAGACAGTCAAGTCCGGGTTTGGTACTCCACCACCGGCTACTCCGTTCTCGTTTGGACCACGTCCCAGTACTGCCCCCACCGAAGGAAAGCTTGCAACGGCCCCATTTTCCTTCGGCGAATCCCCCACGGCGGAGAAGAAACCTGCAACAGGTTTCGCTTTTGGACCTTCAACTGCCTCGACGACAGCCCTTGCTCCTTCAACGGCATTCAGCTTTGGCGCTACATCAAGCGGAACAACGGCCGCGGATGTGTCCAGCAAGCCTTTCGCATTTGGGACAACTCCGTCGACTCGACCTGTCACGCCCCCAAAAACTGAGCAAGAGGTGACGATGGACGAAAGCCCAGCGAGAGATATGGTATTGAATGGTGATGTCAAAGCACCTGAGAGACCAACGCTCAACTTCTCGTTCAACGCGCCGAGTGGATCCGCATTGTTTGCCCAGAGCCCTGCTACGACCACGGCTCCCTTCAGTTTTGGTGCGCCGGGTGCGAATGTCAACCCGTTTGCAAAAGAGGAGAAGAAGGAGACTAAGCCTGCAACCTCGTTTGGTGGTTTCGGGCAAACATCATCCACTGGTTTCTCGTTCGGACAAAAGCCACCCGAGAGTCCGGCGACGACTGCGCCTACGTCCACTCCTTTCCAATTTACGCAACCGTCTCCGAATATTGCTCCCCCATCACCATTCTCGTTTGGTGCTCCACCTGCTTCTGCAGGTCCTTTCGGTCAATCTTCGGCAGCCTCTGCTCCACCCAGTCCCTCAACGTTTAATCGTCCCGGATCGTTCTCCTTTGGAACACCCACCACGACGCAACCAGCAGCCAGTCCATTTGGATTTGGGACAAGCAGTCAGCCTGCTTCCCCTGCCACTGGCAACACTACACTGCCGTCCGGGACGACTGGCAACACACCATTTACCTTTGGTGGAGGGACAACTGGGGCTGCTGCTCCTGCCGTTGGTTTTGGTGCGACTGCTGCTACTCCAGCGGCGGGATCGCTGTTCACGATGGGGTCTGCACCACCTCCGGCAGACGGCAGGCGGATGAAAGGGCTTCCACGACGCGGTGTGAGACGGGGATAGCGATCGCGAACATGGTGTGGTGGCCAGTGGATGAACGCGAATGTAAAGTCCCCGCACGCTATTCTTATCTTGTTTCGCTCTGAAAATGGACGAATGTTTTTTTTTCCCTCATTCTGCCCTACCCCTCGCCTTTACCGATGTTTAAGCATCGGCTGTACGACCTGCCGAAAAGGCATGCGTCGTTTTTGTAGATCTTTGTTTTTGTCTCCATTCTCTTGGAATCTCGGGATCGTTGGCGTTGTACCTTGGGTGGCTGACGGCCATTTCTCACTGCATTCTTGATTTTTCTTTTTTTCTTTCGCAATCGCAACCTCGAGCCATTATATATTGATCACGCTGCAATCCCTTCTGCATACATCTGGTGCTTTACATACTTACACGGGAGGCTGAAGGCCTCATAGACGAAGTTGCATACTTTGCCCTCATCACACTGTAGCTACCGACCTCAGCGTACATTCTACTTTGTTGTGTTTCCTCGATGTTTTCTTTCACTGCCCGCTAGCTAGATAGTACGTTTCTAATGTGCATGCTTTTCAGTGTGTTGTTCAAGACACCTGTCGTCGCTTAGACAATCTTGGAAAGGCTCGACGCGGTGTGACGCGTCTGAATATGATCCTTGGGTTGAGCGCCACATCATCAAGCGAACGCGTGCATCAATGCCTCGCGAAATCGTGACAGTCCAGCTTGGACAATGCGGAAACCAAAGTGCGTTCCCCGTCGTCTGTCCCTATCGTGTCGCCCCAAAAAACCAAACCGACGATTCCAGTGGGAGCCGTATACTGGCAACGACTCTGCGCCGAACACGGGATCAACAAGGAGGGTATCCTCGAAGACTGGGCGACAGAGGGCGGTGATCGCAAAGATGTGTTCTTCTACCAGGCCGATGACGAACGCTACATTCCGCGCGCCATTCTCGTCGATCTTGAGCCTCGGGTGCGCACGTCGTCGTGATTTTTTTTTTCTAAATCTTTGGTGGCCTTGACGAACAAATGCAGGTGATCAACAACATACTGAGTTCTCCGTGGGCGAACTTGTATAACCCGGAGAACATATTCATGTCCCAGGACGGCGGAGGCGCGGGGAACAATTGGGCGCACGGGTACGCATCGGGGGAGAAACTGTACGAGGAAGTGATGGAGATGATCGACAGAGAGGCAGAAGGGAGCGATTCGCTCGAGGTACGCACGCACCGAACGGCTTTTTATTTTCTTCTAGTTTCATCCCTTTGAATCTACAATAGGGATTCATGCTCATGCACTCCATCGCCGGCGGGACGGGTTCCGGGTTCGGCTCGTTCGTGCTCGAGCGGCTCAATGACAAGTTCCCAAAGAAGCTCATACAGACGTATTCCGTCTTTCCCAACGCGCAAGAGGGCGACGTCGTCGTACAGCCGTACAACTCGCTCCTCACACTCAAACGACTGACGAACCACGCCGACTCGGTCGTCGTGCTCGACAATGGAGCGTTGGCGCGGATTGCGGCCGATAGACTGCACGTACAGACGCCCACGTTCGATCAAACGAATCAACTCGTGAGCGCAACTCTCATTGTTTTCTTTTTCGTTCAACTTGGATCGAGCTGACTCTGCTGACTCGTGGAAGGTGTCGACGGTGATGGCTGCTAGCACGCAGACGCTGCGTTACCCTGGTTACATGAACAACGATCTCGTCGGGATCATCGCGTCCCTCATTCCGACTCCTCGATGCCACTTTTTGATGACGTCCTATACCCCGTTCACGAGCGACCAAATTGACAAAGTCAGTCGACCGCCGCTGACACGTGAAACATTCTAGGACTCACCGCGTCCTGATTCCTAATAGGCGAAACCCATCCGGCGCACGACAGTCCTGGACGTCATGCGTCGTCTGCTGCAACCGAAAAACCGCATGGTATCGACGACGCCGAGCAAGACCGCGTGTTACATCTCCATCCTCAATATTATCCAGGGAGACGTCGACCCGACCGACGTGAGACGGTGATCCCCTGCTCTCTGCGTCTGTTCGATGGCGCTGATCCATATCTTGTCGCGCCATTGTGTTGTGTGATAGGTACACCAATCGCTGCTCCGCATACGCGAACGCCAGTTGGCTACTTTCATTCCGTGGGGGCCTGCGTCGATACAGGTGGCGTTGACGCGTCGGTCGCCGTACCTGACGACGAACCATCGGGTGAGCGGGCTGATGCTCGCCAACCACACGAGCATAGCTTCCGTACGTCTCCCTCCTCTTTCATCGTTTCCCTCTCTACATTTTCCCCACTTGCACTCGAGGATGAGTCGTCGTTGATATATGCTCTGCTGGTAGTTGTTCAAGCGTATGATGGATCAGTTTGACCGTCTCAGGAAGCGGAACGCGTTCTTGGAACAGTACAAGAAGGAAAAGATGTTTGAGAACTCTTTGGAAGAGTTTGACGATGCGAGGTAAGTATTTCGTTGTGATGTCTTGCGGTTGCCTATATGCCTCTCATCTATTATAGAGCCACGGCAGAGGAGTTGCTCAAGGAGTACAAAGCTTGTGAAAGCGCGGATTACATCACATACGTAGGTCGTTCTTCTATATATTCAACGTTGTTAATCACGCAGCTTTAGGGCGCACACGAAGAAGGATCATGAAAACGTTTCCGTGGCCTGCAATACTCTATTG
The DNA here is from genome assembly GCA_038092235.1 of Leccinum boreale. Classification (NCBI taxonomy): domain Eukaryota; kingdom Fungi; phylum Basidiomycota; class Agaricomycetes; order Boletales; family Boletaceae; genus Leccinum; species Leccinum boreale. The sequence goes on along the minus strand of JBBPPX010000367.1, from coordinate 2,585 downwards.
TATTCATTTCTTGTTGCTTCTTGTACTTTACCTTGCGTTGCTCAGACGCCGCGCTCATCTTGCAAAAATACATTGGGGATGAGATCTAAGATGTCAAATAACAATCATCTAGTGTGCTAGCAATCCCATGAGGTATAGGCAGTCGATATTAGGATAGGATTACGGAGGGGTCAAATTACGACTTCTTTGGCCCCTCCAGCTTCTTCCCCACGTCTGTACCTGGAGCCAGATATCAGGTTGAGAGTGGTAGGTAACGATGAGCAGTACATACCACGAAGTTTGACGCTCAAAATCCTCTCCATCTTGGAAAGGATCTGGGCACTGGGAATAGCCTTTCCAGACTCGTAATCCTGAATAACAGAAGGCTTCTCGTTGATCTTTTGAGCGAGATCCTTCTGCGTCAGTTGCTTTTCCATACGAGCGGTCTGGATCGTCTATAACACACGCGGCGTACGAGCAGTGGAAAGATACACAGCACGGAGCACTCACCTTGCCGACAGCGGGGGGGACCTTGGAAGGCGGTGCGACCTCGTTTTCACGATCGAGCTTGGCAATTCTCTGGTGGTCAGGGCCTAGAGAGAGGGTCGTCAGCAAATGACTTGTCCGCAATTGCGAGCGTGCGAGCTACGTACCAACATGCGCCTTGTTCCCACCAGAAGTGACCTTCTTGTCCGTGGCAACGACGGCCCCATTTCGACGTGCCTGCGCAAAAGGTGGCGAAAGTGGTCTAAGACATCATCATAGTGGCAGCCTATCAGCATTCTACTTACGGCTGTAGAAAGAGGGTGAGCAGGTGGAAAGCTGTGTCAGCAAGACGCTTACCGTTCAGTTCAGCTGTGTTTCGGGTGACTTTTGGGGCTTTGGCTTTGCTGCCGATGACGATCTTGCTGTCCCAGTCGACGGTTCCGTCCATGGTGAGATGTGGTGGTGGTGGTGGTAGTTGGGTGTGGTGGTGGTCGAGATGGAAGAGGTTGGACACGCGTACGGAGTCATTACTTCGGCCACTCGGATCCTATATATGTCACACTGCCACACTCATCATGTCCGGGCCAATCCGAGTCAGTACATAGAAGGACTACATACAACTGTTGCATCTGGGGCATGAAAAAAATCACCCACAGACACCACGACTGTGAAAAGTGAATCAGCTTTCCACGGAAATGGCAACGCTCAATTTCGCCGGTTTTCTCCGTCCCCCTGATGCCACGAGCGTCCTTATCAGATATGGAAATAGGCTTCAAGCGTGAAACCGCAACCCTACAAGTCTCAGATGTCCCTTTATCGATCCACTGGAAAGCTGCACTCGCGCTGTATACATCGAGTGGATAACCTGTTGTGGTGGAAGATAGGCGCAATCGTGGGCAGGCAAGCATTTTATCCACAATATGGAAATTGCCTTCCAGAACAGCTGCAATTTGATCGTCTATGCAATATCAGAAGAGGAACAAGCACGGAAGGGATTCGGATACACCAACCATTCAATAAGGATTCGAGTAGATCAAGTCTACAAAATCTGTCTGTGGAAAACAGATAGACGAGGGTACAAGAGGTATGACTTATAAGACTCTCTGGTATCATCTTTCTTGCAGAGTCTCGATGGGTCAATGAAAGGGCACAAAATTCGGATATTAGATATTTGCACATATCTGCCCACTCACATTACGCTATTGCAAGAAAGAATGCCGCCACTACAAAAACTGAACCAGCTGTTCCTGGGATTTCTAACCTACCCATCGACTTCGAGGATGCCCCAAGTGGATCTCGCGGATGTGACGGGCGAAATTTCTGCGCCGAACCTGCTTTCCACAACTGTCCCAGCAGCACTTGACTTCGGTCGTTTTCTCTATTCTCCTGATGCTATGAGCGCCCTTGAGATGCGCAGGAACCGACTCGCATGACATTAGAGCACCACAGGTCCTCTGATTGTACCACAGGCAAGGTACAATCGTTCTGCATGAGTGGTTAATCTGTTTCGGCGAAGAGATGGGCGTGATTGTAGGACGCACAAGCACATCACTTACGCGATGGGATATATCACCCGAAAGATTGTCTTCTCGAACAGCATCGTTCTGCAGCTGCCGTTTGTTCACCTATATGATACTTTATCAGCACGGAAATATGCATAGAAGGAATCGATGCACCGACCGAATGATTAGCAATTACCTGGGTCCAGTCTAACGCATGACACAATTCACTGCGATATACAGCAGACATGATAGAATCGCGATGATAGTTTCGGCTCTCAGTGCAAGACGGATAGACGGATAGGTTCTCGTATATACATCCATAGGAAAAGCTTGACTTGGGCATGCTGTGATTGCAAGGTGGCAAGGACCACAATCGTGCCAAGACCTCCAGGCACTCTGAATGGGTTGCTGGAGGGAATGGAGGGCAAGGCGGAAATACCAATTCTTGCATCTTGATTGCTGCGAGACCTCCAAGTAAGCTCGGCGTAAGCTTAGGAGTAGCTTTAATATATTCTTATACAGGAATTACTAATTTTGAATCTTTATATAGTTTAAGTTCTGTTATAAATGTTTTCTCAATCCATGAACCTGTATCATTAGGAATAACATTAGGGATCT
>JBBPPX010000366.1:0-23538 GCA_038092235.1 Leccinum boreale | reverse complement strand
CCAAGAGAGTTCAACACAGCTTTCGTGTCCGAAGCAGCCTGCGCTACGCTTATTGGGCGCGGGGGCGAAAGCGCACTTGTTGCAGAATCCCGCGAGGTCTGCCGGGATATGTTGACGCCCGATTTCGTAGAATCTGTCGTAGCCGTAGAGGAGCCGACTTCGGTCTTGACAGGGACAACGGAGGGGCTAGATGGTATATCTTGTACTGAGGGGGAGCTAACAGTTCGTTGTTGCCATCGCTCGCGAACACCCTCGACAGCTTTGAAGAAGTTGGTTGAACCAACAGTGATTGTTCGCGAGATAGCTTCGCGTGTCGGCGCAAGTTGTTGTTCCAATTTGAGGTCTTGGATACCTTCCGAAAGCCGGAGTCCGATGTCTGACACCACCGACGGTTTCTCGTTACAAGGGTGCCTAGTAACAGAAAGGCGATCAGAATCGAGTGGATCTCGAGATTATAAACCAACCGAGGTTCGACAATGTCAAACAACATCGGATCTGTCGACCGATCCCAGACTTCGTAAGCATTTGTCTTGGTGAATTCAGCTATCCACATGGTGTTGAAGTCCTCTAGCGCGCTTGCATCGCCGCCTAACACGACATGAGCCTCAGGCAAACGTTTACGACTGCCAGCTTACCAGTTCCTGCAATGATAGTTCCATTACCCTTTCCTTTCGATAGGAATTCCCGGTATCGTACTGATGCAAGTGCGGCAGACACGTACTCCTCAAACTGTGGTTTGTTAGTCATACCATTCGCGTGCCCTTGAAAGCTGACATACTTTTGCTCGAAGGTAATCGTCGCTACCCTTGAAACTTTCCAGGGCTCAACATCGGACACTCAGAATAATGAAGAAATCACTCACTGCATGGAAGCCTTAGTGGGGTCAGTATCGTCCCAAGATTCGTTCACGTCCCGTACGATCTCGTCGATCCATTTACGATCTGCAGGAGTGAGAGCAACTAATCGTTCCAATCTCGCATTCCGAAACTCGAGGGTAGCCACTTCGGTCTATGAAAAGGTCAAGCGATGGTTGAGGAATATCAAATGAAACCGTACATTGACTAGTAGATCTATCTCCTTGTGTTGTGTGACAATTGAGTTGGTGCTTCCACAGAGCCAACTCTGGGAATCCGTCAAAAGGTCCAGTTGTTGCAATGGCAGATATGGTTGGAAAAAGGCATCCTAAAGAAGATTGAGATTACAGCTTTTGGCATAGCACACCTAGATCAACCTTTCCGAATAAGTCCAACGGGAGACCAATGTAAGCCATCATACTCTTCCGATCTGATGTTCTGAGCGAATTAGGTCGGGATAGCGTGGGAGCTCGTGCTGCTAGTGGAGGGGAGCCACAATCATCCAGCGTCTGGAGTAAACCTACATATATATAACGAGTGAACGAGTAGGATAGTGAGCAGGCACGAACTGGGTATAAGAGAGATCAGTGAATACTGATAAGTGCATAGCCTTTCTACAGGATGACCAAAAAATATGATCTGGAAAGTGGTGAGCGATGGTCCATGACACATATTTACTGAGAACCTTCTTCTGGAGCATGAAAGCCTTCAATAGCACTAGCGCGCGATGCCGGAACACGTGAACGAATTCTCGCCTGTGATGTCATTCAAAAATGCGAGCATGTCAAGCGTCAGAAGGCTTACACGCTGGTTCCTTTTCCGGAGAAAGTCAGAAATTATCGGACAGGGTAAGATGGGGACTCGCCACTGACCTATGTACAGACCGCTCTCGGTAAGTTGTGTCCGTAATGAGGTCTCTAGTGAATGCCCAAATTGAACTAGGATTTGCGTATCCGTAAAGTCCCTGTAGTAGGTGATGATAAGGTGTTACGCCGGCAGGTATGAATAAGCGGAAGTGTACCTCTGAGCGAACAAGGCCCTGGTGACGACTCCTAGCCGATCACTATGTCGACTCGTTAGTGTCGCACATCGACGTGCCTTAATCACTGACCGTATTGGACCAAACACAGGCTTGCTGGCAAGGACGACAACTGCCTTCTGAACGATGGAACGCGTCACATCGACATCCTTGACGAGTAAGGTGGATGCAGCGATTTGTCGATTACATCTGTCAAACACATTCAACATGCAATCTGACGCGTGGTGCAAAAGACTGACGATATCCCAAACACCGTGGTGGGGTTCGGTACATCCGGGACGAGATGGAAGTAAGAGTAGTCTTCCGTAGACTGTGCGGCAGGGTAAGGTTCGATGTGCATGCGCGACAGACGTGGCACACCAGATGAGCACCGTCCGGAAGGGCGAGGAACGGAAGCACTTTTGCGATCTCCTCGTCCTCGAATATGTCACCCTGGAAGAATTCGATCTTGGGGCCAACCTAGCGCCGGATCGATAACGAACGAATGGCGCGTCAAACGAAGCTTACCAGATGGTTAAAGTCCACCAAGGCGATCCCGAGCACAAGCGGGCCGTTGGGAGGCTGTAAGAGCATTGATTCCGGGCGTGCCTTGCGGGAGTAGGTCGACGCGGCGGAGGTGATTGAATCTAGGTCGGTTGTGTCGGTCGAAGCAGAGGGAGGAGGGTAGGTCGTGGGCGGCGTGTGTGTCTTTGGCTGCTCGAGCTGCTCCGCGGTGGACGGGGCTGCGGAGGTGATCGAGCTGGCCCTGCGTGCATCCAGATCACTGTGTGAATCGCTGACTTCGTCTGTTTCGGAGCCAAAATCGATTTCGATGGAGTCGACGGGCGAATAGCTGCGAGGAAATAACACTTGAGGGTGACTTGGGGTGGCGAGAGGGTTCGGGGAGTGAGGAGGAGAATCGAGCGGGATGGAACGCTGAGATGCGGTCTCTGCGTCTCCGTCGCTCGCGGTATCGCGGTCGTGTTCGAACATGAGAGACATTTCATTTCGCAGGTTCGTTCGTCTCCAGGCTAGGAGAGGTGGACTACACGTGATCGGATCGTCAATGCCGGGCGTGTGCCTTTTCCCTACCTCAGACAGCCATGTTCCCCGTCCTCCTCCTCCTCCTCCTCGCTGTGGGGGCATCGGCAGTGCCGTTTCCCTTCAGTATACTCCCCTGGATAGTACAGACTCCATTTGTGCCCTCGGTTTTCAACGTAGAAGCCCCCAAGCAGGAAATTGGCTGGGTCGATCCACGACTTCTCGGCGGCCAGTACATCGACGTGAGCCTTTCCCTCCCACCTAACTGGCCCCTCAACTCCCCAGTTCACGACCCCCAGATATGGTGAACCATTGAATGCCATCATATCTAATCTATCGGACCCGTTCGTTCTCACCGACGAGGGCTTCCGCTGGTACTACAAGTAGGCCGGTCTTGCTTCCTGCACCTCGCAAGCACCTGGCTCACGTTCACGAGGTCTATCGGCTTCTCAGAGGAGTGCTTGGGCTTGCATTACGGTCATGTACACAAGGCCGACCTTGGCGACGGAGACGGCAGAAAATCAGAGCACATTCTCGCGCGTCAACATTATTTCCCATGGTGGGGAACGTGCTGGGAGAGCCTCATTGGCAAGTTACAACCTACAGTCTTTGTCGCATCTGCGTTTTAAACATCACGTTCAGGGGGAAATCATTTTCGCGCTTGGAAGCAGAACGGAACCATTGCCAATACCGGCGCATGGTTCCTCGGGTGCGTCAAAACAACGTTGCTCAACAAGCTACTTAATTCATCGTGACATTCATTTAGGGCTTCAAAGGAACTGGTTCGCTAATCTCGAGCATATGCACCACTATTCTTTCACTGAGTTTCCGCTTCAGGATGCTAACAAACACCACATGATCGTCCCTGACGGTTACAACATTGGGCGTGACCTGCTGGTCCAGTCCGCCATCTCAGGAAGCTCGTGGAACGGTATCAAATGGCGCACAGATGTAGAATGGCGCGAGGGGCTCCTCGAACCAGGTTTCAAAGGTATCGTTCACCCAGCCGTCAATCTACATGTCGCTCACTCTCCTCCGCGAAGGAATCAACCACGCCATTGCGCAAGATGGCCGTATTGCCATCTTAACAGTTCACCGCGTCATCTAACTGCTTATTCATTTTTCTTGGACAATTCTGATTTATCCTGGAACCTGCAACTTGTTTACGGGACGGTGTATAAATACCACCTAGATTTTTTGTACCCATCTACATGCTACCTGCAATCCCCGTCCTTTTGTACATGTATATACCTTGTGTGTTGTTCTTGTTCGTTAGATCCTCTAGCCACTATTTATTGGAATGGGACATTGTTATCGCGTGGATCTGAAAACGATGCGTTCCACTCAAAATCAGACAAGACTGCCTGCTTCATCATTCGGTCAACAAACCATATCTCCATTATGAGTACAACAAAACAAAAATGCATGGACTAGTACAGACAGAGTGGTAACACATCGCGAGATCGAACAACAATTACAGGTATATAAAACATTGACAACCGGTATACTTGTCGGACAACATTAGCCCGAGCACATCAGGCATGCCTCCTTGTTTTCGAGAGAGCACAAAAGCTTGGCTTCCTCCGCCTCACGATCTTTCTGACGTTGCAGGGCGGCAGCATACTCGGGATCAGTTTCTCCGTTCCCCGCACTCGTCGAGCTCGAGGCACCACCCAGCGACGACGAAGAAGCGACTGGAGCAGTCGCGTTGGTACTGCGTACAGGAGAGGGCAATGCCGAAGGGGTTGGTACGCTGTTGCCATTCCGCTCTGGTCCACGTGGTTTGTTGGACGACTCCAGTATCTTCGCAGCCTTGATAGTGCTCTGATCGATCGTAAACTGAGTAGCCTGGGCAGCCGGGCGCGTCCGAAGGTAATACATCCCGGTCTTCAACCCCTTCTTCCATCCGTAGAAATGCATGCTCGTAAGCTGACCCGTCGTAGGAGCCTGCAAATGGATGTTCAAGCTCTGACTCTGACATATAAAGGCGCCACGATCTGCAGCCAGGTCGATGACTTTTTTCTGGCTAATCTCCCAAACAGTCTTGTAGATCGCTTTGACATCGTCGGGGATGCTGGGGATATTTGCCACTGAGCCATTTTGCGCAATTATCATGTTCTTCATCGTGTCGTCCCAGAGGCCACGCTCAACAAGATCTCTGAGAAGCCATGGACAAACAACCTGGAATTCACCGGCGAGGACACGGCGAGTGTAGATATTGCTGAGGCCCCTTCAGCCACTAGCTCGTAGAAGACAAAACGAACGAACGAACCTGGTGTAAGGTTCAAAGCATTCATTAAACCCTAGTATCTGACTCGTCGAGGCCGTAGGCATAGGGGCCACCAGCAACGAGTTTCTCAATCCATGTTGAGCAATTTTCTCCTTCAAGGATGCCCATTCCCATAGATCGGTGGGCGTCACCCCCCAGAGATCAAACTGAAGTTGGCCGTTGTCCGCAGGACTACCGTGAAAAGTTTCGTAAGAACCTTCTTTTTCGGCCAGCTCACAGCTCGCCTCAAGGGCTGCATGGTAGATTGTCTCGAAGATCTTCAAGTTTAGCTCCCTGGCCTCCGTTGAGTCAAAGGGAAGACGAAGAATCATAAAGGCGTCAGCCAATCCCTGTACGCCAATCCCGATGGGGCGATGCCGCATGTTGGATCTACGGGCCTGGGGGACAGGATAGTAGTTGACCTCGATGATGCAGTTGAGGTTATATGTCACAACTTTGGTCACGTCGTGGAGTTTCTGGAAGTCGTATTCGCCGTTCGTGATGAAGGAAGGGAGGGCAAGAGAAGCAAGATTGCAAACAGCAGTTTCATCAGGAGAGGAATATTCAATGATCTCAGTGCAAAGGTTCGATGACTTGATTGTGCCGAGGTTCTGTTGGTTAGACTTTCCTAGACGGGGATGAGGTGGTGACACCGAGCAACAAAGACGCACTCACGGTTAGCGGAGTCTTTGTAAACCATGAAAGGTCCTCCGGTCTCGATCTGTGCCTCTAGGATGGCATACCAAAGTTTCTGAGCGGGAATCCTCCTACGTGCACGACCTTCCTTTTCGTATTTCTCGTACAGGGCTTCGAATTCATCGCCCCAGCAGTCAGCCATCCCAGGGGCTTCATTGGGACAGAAAAGAGACCACTCCCCGTTAGCCTCCACACGCTTCATGCTAAAAATATTTCATTCAGGCTGGTGCATAGCGTGAGGACCAATCGACCCACAAAAGATCAGGAATCCAAAGGGCATAGAAGAGGTCACGAGCACGAGCCTCTTCTTTTCCGTGGTTCTTTCTGAGGTCGATGAAATCGAATATATCGTTGTGCCAAGGTTCCAGGTAGATCGCGAAGGCGCCAGGGCGCTTGTTCCCCCCTTGGTCAACGTAGCGTGCCGTTGCATCATATGCACGAAGCATGGGTACTATGCCGTTTGAGTAGCCATTGGTGCCTGCAATATATGATCTACAAGAAAATGCGTCTGCGTTGAGCGACGAGCGGCATGAGAAATATGCTTACCCCGTGGCCCGAATACAATGGATGCTCAAACCAATACCACCGGCAGTCTTACTGATCATTGCACAAGTCTTCAGGGTATCATAGATGCCTTCGATAGAGTCATCCTGCATGCAAACAAGAAAACAAGAGCTGAGTTGTGGGTGAGGCGTGCCGGCGTTGAAAAGTGTCGGCGATGCATGCGTGAAGTATCTTTCAGACATTAAATTATACGTTTCCAAGACGCGGTCGATGTTTTCTCCGTGAATGCCGACAGCCACTCGCATGATCATGTGCTGAGGGCGCTCTGCAACACGACCATTGATTCTGAGTAGATAAGATCTCTCAAGGGTCTTGAACCCGAAGCTATTCGAGCCAGTTAATCGATGAATATTCAGGGTGATGACGACTTACAAGTTGTAGCTGAAATCACGGTTATATATGATCGCGGAATCCAGAGTTGCAGCATGCTTTTGCACCACATTGTAGGTGCCGTCCGAGATCATACCTGCGGGTTGGCCATTCTTTGGATTGACTAAACCAAACCATCAGTCGCGTACTCCAATGCACATTAGAGTGACGTACCATATTCGTAGAGGTCCTTGATCACTGCGGAGAAGCTCTTTTTTGTTTCCTTGTGCAGGTTAGATATAGCGATACGCGCTGCAAGGACAGCATAGTCTGGGTGTTTTGTAGTAAGGTAGGCAGCGGTTTCTGCGGCAAGATTCTAAAACGAGGTTGAGATGTGCGTAAGCTAACACTCGCAAGGAACTGACATCGAGTTCGACAGTAGTGACGCCTTGGTATACGCCAACAATGACCTTTTTTGCCACCCTGGGTACAATAAATATCTAGTAAAAAGTATCCGAAGAGAGACTCACTCGATGGGGTCAACATAATCCAGATCTAGACCATAGCAAAGCTTATTTATCCTCGCGGTGATCTAGTACTCAATTAAACAAATTATCGTGACGCGATGCATGCGGATCGTCTACCTTATCGAACTGCACATTCTCCTTACGCCTGGGCTGAAGTGTTAACAAGACGCGTCGCGTCACGTCTAGGGAAGCGTCTTACCCATCTGCAATGGGAACGAGGAGTCACGGTCAGCCTGGTTGATGAAGACAGCTTACGAGCACTGACCTCTCTTGAAGACGTAGGCCATGAGTGAGTGATAGCGATGCTACTGGACTGAGGTGGAGATGGTGGGACTAACGAAAGGAAGCAAAGACGCGCCACGACGATTTTAAACGAGATTCCGCGTGACTGATCGTCACGAGTCGCGTTATCAAACAATGTCACACCGCGTCGTGTCGGTCACGTTGATGGGGCTGACCAAACGATATGCCAAACGCCCCGCTGATCCATACGGGCGATCCTGCCTACGCCTCGCCCGTCATCCGTGCACCTTCACCCGGTAGTTCCATCGGCACAACGCATGGACCCGACGAATCTAGTCAGTCCGACTCGGAGCTCAGTCAGGAAGCGTTTGAACAGAAATGGTCCTCAAAGCTCAAGTTGGACGCTCCAAGGATCGAGGAAGAGCTTATGTCGTATTCTGCACTGATCCAGCCACTGCCGCAGAATCAGGCGGAAGAGAAAAGTTGGTGTGCCACACGAGAGCACACGGCGCGAGCTTACGTTGCCCAGTGTTTTTCGACGTAATTATGGGAGGTCTGAAGACTCGTCTACAACATCTGGAGGAAGAAGAGATTCTTCAACAAATGCTCAAGCGAGGATCGCAGATAGGGTTGGAACCACCACCATCGGACGACAACATCGACAGTCTAATGCGCAGCATGGTGGCCATTTCGACGGCAGATAGCCAACGCATATCGGACGGTCCGTGGAAAGGCGAATTGCACAACCTATCCAATGATTCATTTAATTACGAAGATACGGTTGTAAAAGGGAAGGAAAAGGTGTAGATTGGAGTATAGTATACATTACGACAATGCTAGTTAAAGTGTTGTGACGATGTAGATCGCTTGTACATCCATCAGTATTCCCCGGATTCATGGAAGAAATCTGGCAAGGGATCGTTGATATGCTTGATCGTATTTTGGATGGCTCGCCGTGCAACCGATTTGCAATCATGGTTCATGTACGTCGCAGAGCCCCATTTGTCAAACTCCTTCAAAATCACTTGCAGCTTCCCAATCACGTTGGCTGCGCCAAGCACGAGCACTCCGTCTACTCGTGTTTTCTCCTTCCAGAACTCTTGCCAGCTCTGTGTGCAACCGTGCTGATGCCAAGTAGTCCCACAAGAAGGAGCATGCTCAATAGGCACGGGAATTGCGCGCAATTTCTCCCATGCTTTAGTGAGACGATGATATCCAGCCAGTAGACGAAGCTGCTGTGTAGGAGTGACGACAAGACAGTCCAACCCATCGGAGCTCTCGAGCACATCGCCTTCCGCAAGAACTTTGCCGCTGTCTTTGCGGCTGCAGACGAACGTAGATCGTTGTAAAATTTCCAAATATGCCAAACCGCGCAGTTCCCTGAGATTGAGGTCATCTGCCAGGGACATTGCTAGGTAAGAAAAATGGAGGGATACTGTCATGAGCTGCCGGAGCAATGCGATCATGGTTTCCAAAAGGCTTGCATGTTCGCACGTCTGTGCTAGCTGAACCAAGCGAGAGACTTGACGCTTGCTCTCAACGAACGCGGATGGCGGTGAGTTGGTGGAGAAGGGAGATCCGACGGGAATAGTGTCGAGTAGCGGGGATGGCTTTTTCACGATGAATTCTTGGATCACATCTAAAGCCCAGGTCTCCACTGACTTGAATGAGTACTTGCTGGCCATTTTAGCGATGTCAATGAAGCGGTTGAGGTCGAGATCAGGACCCCGAACGACCTGTAATATTTCGGGTGGGCTGTTGTTTGTGTGTATGTAAGGGAATGATCGGAAATTAGATCTGATTCGGTCTCACAGAGCATATAGAGACCAGAGAAAATTGCGGAACTCTTCAGGGGTATCACCATGCAGGACGATGGGGTTATCGTCTGATATGCCTTCCACGGCGATGCCACCCTGAGGGAGGGTGAACAGGGTGCCAAACGAAGAAGAATCTGTCGATAGGATACTACGATGAACCTACAGATAGATCAATTACCCGCGATCGAGCACGAAGAAGGTTTCTAGGAAAACCATACATTAAAGAGGGTGTTCTCGACACGGAGTATGCAACTTCCATCAGTCATATAGAAGTGTGGGTCCCGACATGGTTCATCTCCTTCCTGTGGGCTCCTGGGCAGTGGTTGGGTGGCATCCATAATGCTCAGCCGTGAGGTAGATGCATGGCTCCCGGCTTCTTTCCGTACGGCCGAATCATCGAAGTGTTGGATGGGCGACAACGGCGTGTTCACTCGGAGGTCTGTGGGTAGTGCATCGAGTTCTGTAGGGATGAATGGCGTCATGGCCGAGTCACCGTCCTCCATGTCTAGATCTGATGTTCGTGGAACTGTTGTCGACAGATTAGGTCATGCCAGGGACAATACTTTACTGATTCCGACACCTCCCACTGGCTCAGGCTGTGTTTATCAACGAATTGGCCTCGTTGTTAGTGGTCACTGTTCGGATCCACGTGTTGTCACTCATCTTTGCTTGGGATAGGTGGGGGTTCAAGTTGGCTGGAGTAAGCCGAAGTTCGATAACATGTGGCTGTGTCCGATTCACAAGTTTTCAATTTCAGGATCATGGCGTCGAACGCGGTACGCGCACAGGTTGCTGCGAAATGGCAGGAGTCTTTCACCCGCATCAATCGTTCGGAGCTAGGGATATCGGGTTTCATGAGCTTCAGCCATGTACGCCTTTTAAAACTTTCTATGGACACTTGTCATGTTTGAGCAGGCTTGGACTTTGGCGACCACATTCCTGAAGCCATATGATTTGAATGATCCATCTCCTCGGCCTCGGTATGGTGAAGTGACAACTCTGTTTTTCCTTCTCCCAGAGGGATGCTGAACTAGCTCTTCAATAGACATGCGTCAGGTCAGGGAGGCCTTCGACGTCATTAATAAATGTAGACGACTACCAGTCATGCTCGAGGTCTTTCTTGGTCTGATTCGCGGAACTATTTCTCTCTGACGAGCGATCTAATCCAACCTTTATAGAGGATTTGCATAAAAGCCAGCACTTGATTGCGCGCGAGGTTGAGGTTTATATGAATCTTTACGAAGTGAGCTCTCTTATGACCCTTTCCCTCTATTCTTACGCGTTTTTAAGTCCAATTCAGATCCGGAAACAGTAAGATCACTCATCTTCCGACTTGTTGAGTGGTATAACGCTTGGAAACCGAATGCTGAGTGAATACATGCCCTCTAAGCCATTGTCCAGACATCAGTTACACTTCTCGACAGCCTCGGTCAAACCATTACGTCCGCATATACGCTCTCCTTTCAAACCCACCTATTCTCCATCCTGCCTGCTTCCTTTGCGCAAGGGATTAAGGCACTCGTCGCGACGACGCTCGTGAAGATAATGTCGCAACCATCCGGTCAACAAGACCGCCCTCTCTGGCAGGCGTTCGACACCCTCAGCCTCGTGGAACGCTATGAGACTCTTATCACTAGTGTGGGATATGAATATATCGAAACTCGTGTGCTGGAGATTTGTGCCGGTTCCTGGGAAGAACCGATGTTACCGAACCTCCGTTCCTGGATGATGCACAAGATTGTTCCATGGATGTTATGGCCATTTGCCAGAGGAGCCACCAACGGTGCGACCTAGTCTCTTTACATTTCGTGATGTTCATCTTTCGTAGCCGATGAGGCAAAAGCAATGATACAAGGCGTCGGGTCTAGGTTTGAGTTTCATATGCATAAAACTCTTTGTGACTTGCGGTACGCAAATGGTCGCTCCCGTAGCTCTATTTTAAATTTCATTTGATAGTACGCGCGAGATGTTCGATATAATCGTGGATTTCCCAGATTCTACTGGTGCCCTCCAAGATCTCAAGGTAGCTTCGCTTGCACGATCCTTCATTAATTTACAATACTTATGGAATACAGGAATGTTTACAGAGAGTCGATCAACGTGCAGAATTAGTCCAGTCTATTCGACAGGCGTTCGTCAAGGAAGCATAATATCTTTATCTCGACTGACAAATTCTCTAGGAACAAGAAACGCTTACTTCACCCAGGAGCGGATACGAAAGATATTCTCCTGTCCTACGTTTCAACCATCAAATGTTTGAGGATTGTAGATCCTCCAGGTGTTCTATTGTTCAAAGTGGCGGATCCAATCCGTCGGTATCTTCGGTATATCATTTATATATTTTCGCGATCCCTTTGTTGATATTACTCTAAGAGACCGGCCAGATACTATCAGATGCATAGTCGCTAGTTTAGTCGGCGACGGTGAAAGCGGCGACTCACTAGTAGATGACAATGACCCTATTCAACCTCTCCAACAACCAGAAATGGAAAACTACGCCGATCCCGAATGGACTCCTGAGCCAATAGACGCTGGTCCTGGTAACTGTCACTCCTCGTTGTCCATTCTAGCGTGGTTGACTTTAACAACAGATTTCCGCGCTAGCAAAACGAGTGACATCATAAGTACAATCGTCAGCATATACGACTCAAAGGACCTTTTTATCAAGGAGCTGCAAGTACTGCTTGCACAACGACTGCTTGCAGTCAAAGACGGTAACTTTGATCGGGAGGTATGTTAACCGTTTGGATCCATCGACGATATATTGAAGATCACTTTTAAGCGACGTAGTATCGAAATTCTAAAGATTCGTTTCGGGGAGTCAGCTCTGCAAGTTTGCGAAGTGATGCTCCGGGACATGACGGATTCAAGACGAATTGACCAGCATATTCAGTCGCAGCGGCATGTGAGCACCCGAGTACTTCGACTGCAAACGTAACTTACATGCAGAAGAGCGTCGTACATCCCACGGTAATTTCGCGACATTTCTGGCCGGCATTGGAAACGAGCGACATCGTCATGCCTGGCCAATTTCGGGAGTGAGTTCGACACTAATTCATCGCATACAATCTCACGTTCCACAACAGGATGCAAGAACAGTATACTAGGGAGTTCACCATTTTCAAACCTGATAAAGCGCTGCGTTGGCTACCCCATCTTGGGCGGGTGCAACTTGAACTCGAGCTGGACGACCGCAAAGTTAATGCGGACGTCCCCCCTTTGGAAGCTGCATTTATTGGACTTTTCTCAGAAAAAGGTGAGACCCACCCACCCCAATTGCTTGCGCTGATCACAATCATTTCCAGATACTTGGACTGTCGACGAACTGATCTCAAGGGTAGGCACCGTGAGCCGTAGCGCGGCGTTGAAGTCGCTTGCTACGTGGGTCGACATGCGCGTTTTGAAAGAAGACAGTGAACATGTGTTCAAGTTACTTTCTGTACGGGAAGAATCGACGCCGGGAACAAAGACGGTGATTCCAAGACTAGGTACATCTATTCCTGCGGCTTTTCCCTCCTGATCCTCTTCCTAACCCTCAAGTTATAGCCACCACAGAGGACGAGCTACCACCAGTGATGAGTGTGCAGCAACAGCAAGCAGAACAGATGAAGGTCTATTGGAAGGTAATGAGACTGTTTTACATTCTACGTGTATGTTTGACATCCCGGTTGTAGTTCATTGAGGGCATGCTCACAAACCTGGGTTCACTACCGCTAGACCGCATACAAACGATGCTTAGGCTTGCCCCGGGTTACGATCGCACTATCGAACAGCTTGGTAACTTTATGGAAGCTGCCAAACGAGAGGGACTAGCTACAGTCAAAGACGGAATATGGAGACTAGGGAAATAAGTAGAATTGTGGGGGTTAGTTGATCTCAGTGATTTGCTGACAATTCGACGGCAGATCAAGTGCCCTGCAACTGTCCAGGGAAGTGCCCATTCGTACATTGCGAGGGATTTAGTACTGTTTTCTTGAAAGCTGCTGCCTGTTGCAATGCGAGACTCGCGAACAATTGACTCGTTGCTAACCGGCGTTTAGGGCCGGTGTATCGAAAGCTCCTGTGACACGGCGGGTTAGCATCTTGTTATCAAGCCATCTGTACACCATATGGACAAGCAAGTTCCACGTTATTCCGCGCTTTCGCAGCCGACCCTGTCGATGAGCGAACTTGTTTGCAAAACACTCGACCCCGATACTACGGACGCGCTAATCGACAAATGGCTTGAACATCGCAACGACGCGTATGGGGAATGGTTCCAGGTTGTCAGGGAGCGCAGGCATGCGTCCAACACTTTAAGACGTCAGGTCATAGTCTGGAACAAAGGGGAATTTGATCCAGAGAACATCTTCTGTCGAACGGTCGACACCGGTCGTCTGATCCCTCTTGACCGAAGCTGGACCACCCATGTCTACCATCACAAATCAATGCTAGAAAGGAAACTATCCATGATGCCCGTCGTTTTCACAATGGTACGTCATGCAGTTCCGTTATCAGCGTTGTCCGTGTTCATCGCTCCCATGTCAGCTTCCCGAGCTCATGCTGTTACGTGCCATGCATGATCATGGCTGCGACGATGCCTACATCATCGTAACAGATCTAAAGCGACAAGAAATGGATGACGTTATTGAGTATTTCAAACTCGTGTGTCGGTATGCATATGGCGGTCGGACGTGTAAACCGAGCATTGCAGACCAAATCCAATACAATCGTTCGTCGTCTATCGCCTGCCCCTTTTTTCAAAGTCTCATGAACCTTTATCACACTCAGACATGCGGTTGTGTCACACGCTACATGAGCAGCGGCGTTTGCCCTGCTTTCCTCAGATTGACCTTACCTTTCGAGCAATACTTTACGAAAAGAGACCGCCATTCATTATCTTGTTCTCACATCAAACAACCTCATATTCCCCAATCCTCTTCACACATCCCCTCTTTGTCCCCGCGGAGGACATCTTCTTCGACTTCCCTAGCGGATGCCCAAACCCCTCCTGCAGTGACGACTGCGAGATGATTCGCTTTCCTAGGCGGGGTGTCGAGGGGGCAACCGTTCTCCCAATAAAGCGCGGCGGTCGGTATGGGAAGAAGATCAAAGCAAAGGAGATGTGCAATTGGATCGATTGCGATGTCTGCTTCAGCGAGGAGACTCAACAGTATGCTGAAAGTAGTGAGGGTTCCGAGGAATCTCAAAGCAGTACTGACTGCGCCGATACGCCGTCTACGAATGGCCTCGTCTGCAGCAAGTGCAGGTTGGTCAAATACTGCTCTCCTGAACATCAGATGAAGGACTGGGAGGAACATCGCCGTGTTTGTGCGAAACCTACTTTATTGTGAATAGTCCTTTCAAGGTTCACTATCCTCTGGTTCCACCTTGCATTTCTTGTTCATCTGCGCTATCAGGCGCTAGTGTCACTTGTGTTGTAGTTAAGATGTAACCAGCGAGATCACGTGGTCGTCTGAGTTATGTCAGACAGAACGCCCCTGATCAACTAGTAGCCTTGCCGAATCCAAGACTACGACTACCATGGCGATCCGTCATATCACATCAAGGCTTGCCCAACAGGTAAATTACATTGGTTTTCTTCTATGCCATGACTGATCTGACGTCTTAGATTGACGAGGAACTCATGAATGTATGGGGGGCATTCAGTCTTGACCAGGTGTGTACTACCAGGCGTTACAATTATCCAAATCAACTATATCTTGATTACTATGTCGTGATTGAAGTTGATGGAACTGGCCGGGTTTGCATGTGCTCAAGCGCTTGCAAAAGTATACGACAAGGACAAGTACCGAAGAGTACTTGTTTGCTGCGGACCTGGCAATCAAGGTGGCGATGGGCTAGTAGCAGCAAGACACCTCGGTCAGTCCCCGTATCTTGATCGATTGTTTACAAGAACGTTGACTGTCGATGTTTGCTCAGGCATGTTTGGCTATGAACCCACGAT
Organism: Leccinum boreale; assembly: GCA_038092235.1. Taxonomy (NCBI): domain Eukaryota; kingdom Fungi; phylum Basidiomycota; class Agaricomycetes; order Boletales; family Boletaceae; genus Leccinum; species Leccinum boreale. The sequence goes on along the minus strand of JBBPPX010000366.1, from coordinate 8,253 downwards.
CTATATGCCAAAGGTGACTGTCGTCTCGTACAGAGATGTATGTCCTGACTCAAGCATCGATGGATTACTAGCCGGGATCGAAGGAAATTTACAAGGTCGTCCTATCTTCCGTGTATTCCGCCTTTCTAATTTTCTTTACAAACCTGGAACAGCGCCTCCACAAACAATGCGATAACATGAAGATAAGGTCTCTACCCCCCGATGCCACCCTTGATATATTTCGTTCGACCCTCTCATCGTCCGACGTTATAATGGATGCCATTTTTGGATTTTCATTCAAGGGACCCGTCCGCGCACCTTTCGACGAGATCTTACCACTTATTTCATCCTCTCACAAACCTATAGTCTCAGTGGACATCCCTAGCGGGTGGGATGTAGAGAATGGAAATGAGGATGGTGTGGGTATTGATCCTGATGTATTGATAAGCTTGACTGCGCCGAAGGAGGGGGTGCGGTCCTTCAAGGGAAGACACTTCCTTGGAGGGAGGTTTGTCCCCAAGTGAGCCCTTAATTGCTCATCGCCGGCATCTCCAGGGTGTATTCTTACGCTGATCCCAGGGAATTGGAGGAAAGGTATAAGCTTAATTTACCAGAGTACCCAGGAGTCGAGCAAATAGTGGAGCTTTTCCAAGAGCAGGAATCCTAGCGGTTGTGAGATTGTATCTCCCGTTCTTGCCAAATGATCAGATTATTACTCTGCGCTGCGACTCAGGATCTGAAACACACCACACGGCTTGCATGCCAGCTTTCGTTGGTATCTTATCAAGGTTCCGCTGCCTCCTCACCCGACCTGCTGAAGACTCGTTATCAAGGTTGAATGATACATCAATGCGGTATGATGGTGAATCTATTAGAGATCAGTCCATGAACCAGACTGAAAATGATTCATTTCCGTTTCCTAATCTGTATATATTTCTGCAAGGACGGAGAAGCAAACAGCGCAATTGACTGCTCTTTTCCAACAATCACGCCACCGAGATACGCAGTGCATCATTCGAGCACGCTTTCAATGACAGCGGTGTGTCGGCCCTCCGGGCTCGTACGTGCTGAGAGTCAATACGGAGCGCCATCAGGGAGTTATTCCAGTCTAAAATGACCAAATGGCGGTCTATTATCAAGCCTTCCTGAGGTGGGGACGAACTTTCAATCCGCTGGGGTTGGCATGTACTCACAGTCTTTTTTTCTGGATTATCGATGGATTTCCGAAGCTGATAGCATGGACAGCTAAATGTTCCCTGGTTCGTGGCCACCCTCAAAGTGTCCCCTGAAAATAGTTGACATCCCAAAAACATCTGCCAGGGGCTGATTGATCATGGACCCCCCCGGTATAGTAAGCAAGGTACTGAGAGAATAAAAATAGTACGAGCAGACGGTTCAGGAGTTTGCGGTCCATGAGCAATTAAGCAGGGTTGGTTGACTGCCAGTGACATTCAATGTCGTGGCCACGACGCAGGTCCGTCAATATTGTATCGCGTGATTCGGCGTGAATACTTTTGTGTACTATTTATATATTTCCAAGCCGAATACAATCAATTGATCCATCATATCTTCCTGGATTCATGTTATCTAGATGGTAACGACCGACAAATATGTATGTAGTACATAGTAGTGTAAATGTATATTTATTGACGTCAGCGTATACCACGCTCACGGATATCTCCGGCGGTGTACAGGCTAGATACAGGATTGGCATTTCCGAGTCCTCAGGCTAACTAAGCGACCGCTCACTATCGTCGATAGTGTCCTACACTATAATGAACTTTCGCTCTTATCCTCATGAAAATTCCCCGAAGGCTCTAGAGGCGAAAGATGTCCAATCTCTCGCCAAGTACATGAAGTCCGACAGTTGTCGGAATGTATTTCTCATGGTGACTTCGTCGTTGTTGTTTCGGGTATTTCATTCGATTAACGAAAGACTGTGTATAGCTGGGTGCCGGTAAGAGCTATCTTAGGTTTCCCTGAGGACCGACAAGCTCAGGGTCAGGCAGGTGTCAGTACTTCAGCTGGCATCCCTGATTTTAGGTCTCCAGACACAGGTGGGTGGATTGCGTCATTGATAAGTCAGGACTCACGATCATGATCATCTGTTCCAACCACCACAGGGTTATATGCGAGTTCCATCTTACGAGAGACCGCATCCCTGACTTACCAACGCGTTTCAGGCCAACCTGTCTCGACTTAGTTTACCATACCCGGAGGCCGTGTTCCAAATAGATTTCTTTCGAAGGAACCCTGTACCATGTAAGCTGTCGCATTTTTGTAACTCGTGCATGCGATTGAAGCTACCTGCGTCGCTAAGTTTATACCCTCGCAAAGGAGCTTTACCCTGGTCGCTATAGGCCAACCATGACTCACTCGTTCATCAAAGTGTTGCATGCGCATAATCTTCTCCACACATGCTTCACCCAGAACATCGATACACTTGAGCGGAGGGCGGGGGTCCCTGAGAAGAAGATCATCGAAGCTCATGGGAGTTTTGCCACACAGCGGTGCATTGACTGCAAACGCCCATACGATGACGAAAAGATCAAGAAAGCTGTCATCGAATCCAGGATACCCCGGTGTGAGCGCTGTAATGGGTTGGTGAAACCCGATATTGTGTTCTTTGGGGAGGCTGTACGTGTCCTGGACATTCGGTTGGTTGAGGCTTTTTAGCTGATTGGCGGTCAGTTACCACCGCAGTTCCACACATCCATCCATTCGCTACGAAGAGCTGACCTGCTGATAGTGATGGGAACATCACTGACAGTCCATCCGTTCGCATCCCTGGTGGACCTGGTGCCTGACGACTGCCCTCGTGTTCTAATCAACTTGGTTGAGGTCGGAGACTTTGATAGGCGAGATGATGTTGTTTTGTTAGGAAAGTGCGACGAAATTGTCCAGGAGCTGTGTCGGGAGCTCGGATGGGAGGAGGAACTCCAGAAAGCATGGACAGCGACCGCGGACAGTGTAGAGGTCGACGTTAAACCGGCTGCGGCGAAAAGGGACATCAAGGCTGGTGCCAGTGAAGAATTGGATCGCATTACGAGAGACATTGAGAAGTCTCTCACGATCTCACGAGGGTCTTCACCTGACTCTGAAACGGAGGAAATACAAGGACCAAAGAAATGTGTTGGGGGGGAGGCTGACGAGAAGGAAGCGGAGGCGGACTCGTCTGTCTCGGCAGACGGGAAGACCTGAAGGTCGCGTTTGCGACGACACGATGTAACAAACCACCCTTGTGATCAGTAAGTGTGTCATATTGAAATAGGATTTGGGTTGCTTGCTTGCAAATTAGCATGAATGTGCTTGTAATACAGTACTTTTTTTTTCGACAATGGCAAGATCTGGAATGCAGGTGGGAGATCGGAATCATCGGATCATGGCACTCGGAGGCCGAGGTGTGATGCCCTGCGTCCACTCACGCCAACTTTGCGGAAATCAAAAGCGCTGCGGCCCTCCGCATACTACATCAAATGTCCGTCCATGACGCTACCCGTAGAAGCATGCAGGAGAAATTGTTAGTATGAGAATGCAATTACCGACGAGTGTACATCGATATTTTGGACTCCGTGATTGCTTGGTAAAGCTCTGAATCCAAACAGTTCCGATCGATCACCAGGTATGGTTAAAAATACTCAACTGTTTCCACTTTTGTACACACATCTACATGCATGCTCCGAGTTCATCAAGTTCCTGCCGATACGTTGGTCCATCATATCTGTGGAATAGCCTCGTGTTCTATGTGTTCTTAATAGTCGTTCCTAGCCACGATTGCCTTCTCCTGCCGCCTGCCACGTGAAACGACGTGCACATGAAGCGGCTGTAGCCCTTCTTGCACCCTGCAACCGGCAAAAATTATGCTCCCGTCACCGGTTTGCCGGGATGTTCACAAGGAAACTCCCATCGGTTGATCAGTGGAGTTCGGCATGCGGTCGCAAATCGCAAATCGCACTCAGAGTGTTGCGCGGCGTCCTCGCTGATCAGCGCTGCTGCGCTGGATGTAGTATGTACGTACAGTGAGACTGACATCCGCCATTATCGCATGTTTGACTTTGCCCTGGAATTACCGAATGGTATATGTATATAATATGGCATAATGGACTGACCAAGGAGAAGATGAGTTTGACGTGGATGCTTATTCATAGATCATAGATCGATTTTCCGTAACTGGTTAACACTGCTTTACCCAATGGTGAAATTCCAAATTCAGCATTAACGTTGTGCCCTTTCCATGCGGCTCTCCGGAGCGGTCCTGTCGCGTCGGAGATTCGAAAGTTTTCTGCTAGCACTATAAAGCCTGCATAATGGACTGTTTTCACTCTTCAGAGACGCTATCCAACAGATGGGAGTTTTTGTACGCCTTTACCAACGCCTTTGTTCGTTACTCTCCCTCTCTGCCTTCTGCCAATTGTCTGACTTGTTGTTCCAGTCTGCTCGACTCCGCAGGTAACCCACCCTTGAACGCACGAAACAATAGTAGGTGTCTTGCACTAGTCGATTGTCTCTACGTTGATCTATATACAAGCCCAAAACGGATTCTCATAATGCGGTTCTCAATTGATGCCATTCTTGCTTCGAGATTCGTTCCCATCCGCTTCAGAGCTGGTGGAAATTCGGAAAGGCATGGTCCAGATATATCCACCGGCGGGTCCGTCACCGGGACGAAAGAGGCCGAGCTCACTGCGAGTCTCGCTCGGTTCGCTCGTGTGTCTGCCGCGGAAATATTCGAGTGAGTTTTGTATGCCCTCGTCCATCATGTTATCTGATTGTCCATCTAGACTCGAGCCCACATGGAGCCCTAATGGATTATCAGAGGAAGCCGCTGCTGAGATTATCAATGTCCATGGTTTAAACGTACCAGTCAGCGAACGCCCCTTGGCCGCCCTGGCCATCTTATGGACTGCTCTTTGGAATCCCTTCAACGTACTCCTGACGATCCTCGCAATAGTCAACGTCGCAACGGATTCCCTGCCGACATTTGTGGTCATGTTAGCCATGGTCGTTGCTTCCACCGCATTGAGGTGCCTTTTTTTTCACAAGGTTGTTAACTTTGCTAAGACTTGTTACCTTCTTGCATAGGTACTGGCAAGAAATGAAGTCTATGGTCCAAGCACTCAAACTGGTCAAGTCTATCGTGACTCACGTTCGCGTTATTCGTCGTGTAAACTCCATGCCGAAGGAGATCGAGGTCGATCTGAGACGCATAGTTCCCGGGGATGTCATTGCTGTTGCTAGTATGTGCTCATACTATTATTGCATGGCATCAATTTAATCTATTTCACAGGTGGTGACGTATTCCCTGGGGACTGTGTTGTCGTCTCTGCCGAGGCTTTGACCGTTACGCAGGCGTCCCTCACAGGAGAAATCGTGCCAATCGACAAATCCGTCCGTGTCAAGGCAGTGGACGAGTCTGAGCCATTCCATCTCTTAGACAACAATAACGTCTGCTTGGGTGGCACATCGGTTGCAGCTGGGAACGGTCGCGCGATTGTGGTGGCTACTGGACAGGACACTTACATGGCTGCCATTGCCGAGGAGCTCAACAAGAAAAGACCAGAAAACGCCATCCAGATAGGCATAAAGAAAGTTAGCTATGTACTCCTGGGTTTCATGGCGGTGAGTGCAACTTTGTTTCTCTTTCTCGTCCAGCTTTTACCAATATTTACCTTGCAGGTCATGGCACCGGCAGTGTTTATCGTTCAAGGAGCGGTCAGTAAAGATTGGAAAGGGGCCATCATGTTCGCCATTGCGATCGCAGTGGGAATTACTCCCGAGATGCTTCCCATGATAGTTGTAGGTGTCTCTTCTTTTTCCTTGGGTCGTCGATTACTCACTCGTAATTATAAAGACCTCTAACTTGGCCTTGTCAGCGGTTCGCATTGCGAAGCAAAAAGTCATTGTAAAGCGTTTCGATGCCATTCAAAATTTGGGTGCGGTCAGCATCCTGTGCTCCGACAAGACAGGCACATTGACTGCTGACCTCGTTCGCGTCGGGAAGTCGGTCAATGCGAAAGGCGAAGTGTCGAGCCTCCCGGTCCAGTTGTCTTTCATTAACTCCTCGCTTCAAACGGGGTCCCGCAGTCCTATCGACCACGCCATCTTGGACTATATCGGGGAAGATGAAAAGGGTTCTTTTAGTGACGTTCAACAAGATAGTTGGTGCAAACTCGGCGAAGTTCCATTTGATTCCACACGTCGCATGCTTTCAATCCTTGCATGCCACCCCTCTGCTCGTGAAGGAGAAGCATTATTAATAACGAAAGGGGCTGTGGAGGAAGTCCTAGAGCGGTGCGTTTCTGCCTTGAAGCACGAAGAATTTTCGAAGCCCGTGGGGAGCATCCTATTCGACTCTTCATCGTCCATCACATTAGCGGAAGTTGACCGCCTTGAGATCCTCGATTCTGCCAAGCGACTGAACGAGGATGGACTTCGCTTGATTGCCGTTGCTTGTCGTAAGGCCACTATCAAGACAGGCAGAGCTATCTCCACTGAGGACGAAGAAGACTTGATTTTCATTGGTTTCATCGCCTTGTTGGACCCATTGAAGCCTGATGCTGCTGAGGCAATCCAGAAACTTGGCAGCCTTCATGTCCAGGTATTGTAATTATTCGTCGTCGATGCGTGCTCCTGTGGAATTGACCAATGTAACCCAGGTGCGAATTCTCACCGGAGATGTCCCGGCTGTAGCTGCCAAAGTTGCCCGTGATCTCGGACTTTTCAACCCTGTCAACCTGACGAAGGTCGCTGACGCACGCTCCCCGAAGGATGAAGAAGCAGCGTCCGACATGTCATGCGCATGTGTTGACGAGTCGAGATTGATTGTTACAGGACCCCAACTTGCTGAACTTGCGAAGGATCGTGATCTTCTGCACGAAACAATTGAGCGCTCGATTATCTTTGCAAAACTGTCGCCATACCAGAAACTCGATGTGGTGAAGGCTTTACGGGCCGGTGGCGGCGGTCGTGCTGTTGCATTCCTGGGAGATGGAGTCAACGATGCTTTGGCTATTCGCGGTGCTGACGTCGGGATATCTGTGGATTCGGGAACCGAGATTGCCAAAGAGGCGGCGGGCGTTATCCTGCTGGAGAAGAGTCTCGACGTTGTCGCCCGGGGCGTAGTTGAAGGCAGAATCACGTATGTTTCTAACTCAGCCGTTCAACCATGAGGCTTACGCAGGTAACAAGGCTACTAAACACTGCCAAGTACATCAAGATGGCTTGCTCATCGAACTTCGGGAATGTCTTCTCGGTCCTGGGTAAGTTCTATGGTCCTGTGGAGGGATTTGTCATGACATTGCAAAACTACAGTTGCTTCTGCTTGGCTACCTTACCAGCCGATGTTGCCCCTGCAGCTATTGATACAGAACTTACTCTATGACTTCTCTCAGGGATCCATTCCTTGGTTGGTAGCATTCCCCTTCTCCCTAGATAATAAGCTTATTCATGTCAGGGATAACGTCGATCCCGAGTATCTCGAATACCCTAGGACGTGGAGTGCATGGTCTATCGTTCGGTTCATGATATGTTTGGGTCCTTTCTCTAGTCCGTTCGACATCATCACATTTAGCATTAACTGGTAAGCTATTGATTGCTTTAATTACATACACTTAACTCTGGTCCAAGGTTCCACTACAAGATTCGGACCTTAGATTCTCCGCTGGTACCACTCGCACAGACAAATTGGTTTTTGGAAGGTTCTCTTACCCAGGTACGATATCTAGAATTCCTCGCGTGTCCCATACTTATAGTTTCCCGCAGCTTTTCATAATCCAGTTTCTCCGGACCCCCAAGATTCCTTTCATCCAATCCCGAGCCTCTCTCCCTGTCATCTTAGTGACTTTTGGGATGGCTTGCGTGTCGATGGCTATTCCGTATATTCCCAAGTTCAACACGGCCCTACGACTGACGCCTCCCGAGCCAATGTTCTACACATACTTGCTCGCTATGATTGCGGGTTACGCTCTCGTCATCCACATTGTCAAGACAATTTATTTGAGGGCGTTCAAGGGCGAATGGATTTGAACGGAAATCAGATCCCATGGCTAGATGAAAGAAGATTAATGTGATCGGATTGCTGATTTGGATGTCTCGTATGATTTTACTGATGATGTAGATAGGACGATGTGTCACTCGCTTGAACGGAAAAATTCAATACAGTGTGTCGCACTCGGGCTGAGTAAGCAGAGCACGAGGCCAGAGTGCTAAGACTTCGGGCAAGCGACGTAAGCGGCAACTTCTCTCTCTTTCCCGTTCCGCCACGTCGCTCGCCCG
>JBBPPX010000365.1:0-23722 GCA_038092235.1 Leccinum boreale | reverse complement strand
CATTACTAGATTAGTTAGCATAGCTTATCCAGACCTGCCCTAAGCTGGTCTGTGCACACATGTCAGTAGTATAAATACTTGAATGCAACAACCGAACAAGCTAGTCTTGTTCTGGTTGGATTCCCTCTAACCTATACTCGTCCCCTCCATTACCCTTGTCTCTTGCTGAGGTGCCATAGTCTTTATTGGGTTATAGGTTGCCTTCAGGAATGTCCTAAATATAAAGCCAAACAAGTGCGGGCCGCAGAAGAAACTGCTTCAACAAACCAACAAACTCCACAATCGCCTAACTGGGTTAAAGCAATACAAGGCATGGACTTAGAGGCTGCACAAGCCTACTTCCGAGATCTCGATGTGACTCAGGGAAAAGAGTAAGGGAGATCGTATCGGGTACGACCCCTCCCCCTTATGAAAAACATAAAAATAGTTTACCTTCTAACTACAGTACTTGATGCCTAGATAGTGCTAGTACAAATTCTGTTCCATCTCGCTCTTCCTCTTTTTCTAATCGTTTTAATGTATTAGATAGTGATGTTTCTCTTGATTCTCTGTCATCTCGAAGTAGTATCCTACCAGATGACACAACCAAAGCCACGATCTCAAAAGAGCATGCTCCCCAGGAAGGGAGGCTTAATTTGGCTTACAAAGAAAATATAAATAGTTCCTCCCCTCAGATCCCGACTGAGTGGAAAGTCCACACCATGCGTCCACTCAGGGAATTAGTCCTACAAATAGATATAGTTACAAAAACCAAAAACATCGAAGTAGCAGCACTTCTGGACAGTGGTGCAAATGGAGTATTCATAGATACCGATTGGGCCAAAGCCCAACACATACCCCTGAAACCCCTCGAACTCGTGGTACCAGTCTACAACGTAGATGGCACCATTAACTTGGCAAGAGGCATTGCCTACACCACCGACCTGATCATAGACTTTCAAGGCCATCGCAAAAGAATCACAGCCGATGTGACCAACCTAGGACGCAACCAAATGATTTTGAGATACACCTGGTTACAAGAACACAACCCCTTGATCGATTGGGTGCAAGGGACAGTTAAATTAAATCAATGTCCCACCTCTTGCCACACCTTGAACGCAATCTATGAATCTCGATTGGATGAATCAGAAATCAATCATTCCTACAGAGTTCAAGGGTTAGGCAAGGAACCTTCAGATGGAATAGAACCCAAAGAAGCCTTCAAACTAGTGCCTGAGGCATATCATGACTATCTCAACGTATTCTCGAAGAAGGCTAGCGAACGCATGCCCGAAAAGAAAACATGGGATCATGCCGTAGATCTGAAACCGGATTTCAAACCAAAGAAGGGTCGACTAATTCCTCTAAACCCTGTGGAACAGGATGAAGTCAAAGCCTTCGTGGAAGACCAATTGAACAAGGGTTACATCAGACCTTTGAAGTCACCCCAAACTTCACCTGTGTACTTCATCCCCAAAAAGGATGGTAAAAAGCGAATGGTCATGGACTATAGATATCTAAACGAGGGAACTATTAAAAACAATTACTCTCTTCCCCTCATTGGATCAATTGTCAATAAATTAAAAGGAAGTAAACACTTCACCAAGATGAATCATCTCCGTTGGGGCTATAACAACGTGAGAATTAAGGAAGGAGATGAATGGAAAGGAGCCTTCGTCTGCCATCTTGGATCCTACGAACCAACCGTGATGTATTTCGGGATGTGTAATTCCCTGGCTATGTTCCAAAACATGATGAATGACATCTTTGCGGACATAGAAGATGTAGTGATCATTTATATCGATGATCTCTTGATCTTTATGAATAAAGATATGAAACACCATCAGGAAATGGTTAAAAGAGTCCTGGAAAGACTATGAAAAAACAACTTGTTTGTCAAACCCGAAAAGTGCTTCTTTGGAGTACAAAAAGTTGACATGCTAGGAATGGATGTCTCCTGCAATGGAATCTCAATGAATGCCGAAAAACTCGATGGCATTGCCAAGTGGCTGGTTCCCACAAATGTAAAAGCCGTGAGAAGCTTCTTGGGTCTAGCCAACTTCTATCGCTGTTTCATTACCAATTACAGCTTGGAAGCGAGACCTCTCCATGACTTAACTAAGAAAGATCAACCCTGGAAGTGGGACATGGCTCAGCAGAAAGCATTTGACACGCTTAAGAACAGATTCACCACCGCACCTGTATTGGCTTATCCGGATGACACAACCCCTCATCGTGTTGAATGCGATGCTTCAGACTTCGCAACAGGAGCTGTACTTTCTTCCTTGAAAAATGACAAATGGCATCCAGTCGCATTTATGTCACACTCCATGACTCCAGAACAGCGCAATTATCCCATCGCCGATAAAGAAATGCTCGTGATCATTCTAGCATTAGAGCAATGGAGACACTATTTAGAAGGTGCTAGACACAATTTTGAGATCTGGACAGATCATAAAAACCTCCAGTATTTCATGAAAAGTCAAGATCTGAATCGACAACAAGCCAGATGGGCTCAGTACCTATCCTGATTCGATTACACTCTTGTGAATAAACCTGGTACCTCAATGGGAAAAGCCGATGCCCTCTCCAGAAGAGAAGATCACATGATTGGCATCGAAATTGATAACAAACAAATGACATTCATACTGGAATCTCGCATCAGATCTCTAGAGGAGATCACTTTATTCAACAAAATAAAATCTTCGCACTCTGGATGCACATCCCCAGATGGGTCGATCCTCCGTGAAGGATTATATTATTATAGCAATAAACTTTGGGTTCCAAAAGAACTCCGCCGTGATGTGATGACACAATTCCACGATCACCTGATCTTCGGACACAAAGGTGCCAAAAAGACACAAGACTTCCTCACACGATATTACTCTTGGCCAGGAGCTAAGAAGGACATACAGGAATACTGTAAAGCTTGTGAGCGCTGTACACGCATGAAACCTACAAACCTTCCGCCAGCCGGAAAATTACAACCCTTAGAGGTTCCTGAAGGACCCTGGAAGAACGTGTCAGCCGACTTCATCACTGGCTTCCCTTCGTCACACGGTTTTGACAGCGTGCTAGTAGTAGTAGATTGATTCTCGAAAGAAGTAGCCTTTGTGTCTACCACGAAAACCATCACGTCCAAAGGAACAGCAGAATTGTGTAGAGATTATGTATGGAAGCACCATGGACTTCCCGATTCCCTCATTTCTGATTGCGGACCCCAATTTGCCAGCCAAATGATGGTAGATCTGCTCAAATTGTTAAAAATAGAAAAGAAGATGTCTACGGCATATCATCCCCAAACCGATGGACAAATGGAGCGCGTTAATCGCAAACTTAATCAATACCTCTGTCTCTTCTCTGCAGAAAAACAGGATAAATGGGTCGAATGGCTTGCCATCGCTCAGTTTAACTTCAACAACACTCGCTTGTCCACAACTGGCTTCACCTCTTTCCAGTTGACCAAAACATTCATCCCGCATCTCAGTTTCGAACCGACATTGGTAAAAGCTCCAGCCGCTAAGGAGTTTGCCAATGACATGAAAGCCAATCTAGAAAAGGCTAAAGATGCACTTCAGCGAACACGAGAAAGAATGAAGCTGCAGGCAGATAAACATCAATCGGCTGCACCAGAATACAAAATCGGAGATCTCGTTTGGCTTAGCACCGAACATCTAACTCTTGATGAACGCCCATCGCAAAAATTAACGGAATGCTGGATCGGTCCTTACCAAATCATTGAAGTACATACCAATAGCGTGGGATTACTCTTCCCCAAATCCGTGAAAGCTCAACACATCATCAACATCTCTCGAGTTAAACCCTACATTGAACCTCTGCCCGGACAGCCCGTTGTTCATCCTGGACCTGTGCTTGTCAATGATGAAGGCACTGAGGAATTTGAAGTCGAGTATATTGTGGATTCTTGCCCTATTGGTCACGGATTCCAGTACCTGGTGCACTGGAAAGGTTATGATGAAAGTGATCAAACTTGAGAACCCGCCTCTGGATTGAAGAAAGCCCAGTCAGCTATAAATGACTTCCATCGCTGTAAACCCTCAGCTCCTAGACGTCTGAAAATGAATCGTGCTCTCTTTGATAGCATTTTTTCTACTCCTCTCATTAATTTCACCTCTGGTTCTACCTCCGCTTGATCTGGTATCTCAAGCCTAACAGGGGGGTAATGTTACAAACCCCTTCATTTTTGACTCTTCAAAGTCACGTGACCTACTTAGTCAGCATCACGTGACCTCTTTCAACCCTACATCTTTCCCTTTACTTTTATGTCACGTGACTTGCTTAGTCATCATCACGTGACCTGTACCTTTATCTTCATAACACTCATTAATACATTACTAGATTAGTTAGCATAGCTTATTCAGACCTGCCCTAAGCTGGTCTGTGCACACATGTCAGTAGTATAAATACTTGTATGCAACAACCGAACAAGCTAGTCTTGTTCTGGTTGGATTCCCTCTAACCTATACTCGTCCCCTCCATTCTCCTTGTCTCTTGCTGAGATGCCATAGTCCTTATTGGGTTATAGGTTGCCTTCAAGTATATTGATCCAGACCAATTCTACTAATAGTTTGAGCATATTGAACCTGTCCTGTGTGAGATCGACAACAACATCCAGCAGCATAAGCCAGGGAGTATCACAAGAGGCATTGTCAGATGCCATACATAAGAACATGCTAGTAACAGGGTCCAATTAGTACAATTTCCCCATCTACAAACAGTATGGAAGCCTTGCATAAGTTTTGATAGTTAACAGCTAATACTGTTGTGACTATCATGTCACAATATGACATAGGTAAACTATCACACCATGTGACAGGCTAAATAAACAAAGCATTTAGACTGTCACATGATGTGATAGTTTCAGAACCTGGTTTATTTAGCCTGTTACATGGTGTAATAGTTTACCTAATACTACCATGTCACAATATGAAACTAGGAAAAATTATGCAAGGCTGTCCCAGCCTGAGCGAGGTTACAAGAGGATTAGTAGCATAAGGTCACAAGATGTTGTAATGGGATGGCCCATCATGCTCGATGTCAGAGTGGACCCAGTAGTCAAAGTTGGTAGCAGAATTATCAGTAGGAATTTCATCCATAATTATATGCATAAGGAGCTTCATCAAAACGGAGAAAAATTGTGCCAGCCGGGTCCACCCTATATAGGCTGTTTGTAGATTAGGAAAATCTGTATTCATTAGATCCTGTTACTAGCATGTTCCTATGTGTGGCATCTAGCAATGCCTCTTGTGTTTCTTGAGGAATATTGCCACTTTACCACTTAAATAGTTGTTTTAGTAATTAGTTATCAACATTTAAGTACTTTACAGCCAGCAAATGTCAATCAATTTAGGTCTGAGATATCAGATATTAAATGTGATATAGCTTCATAATTAAAACTTGTCCAATCAGATATACTAGATAATCATATTTATCACATAGTCTCAATATGGAAAAAAAAAAAATACAACTAAATATTGAGCTATCCAGGGACAATATGTAATTCAATACACCCTGTGAGAGAGTCAACACTGTATATTTACATCCAAGTCCCAGCATTGTCACACAATCTGATAGCCCTCCTCAAAGTAGTAATCATAGTAGAAGTTGCTACCAGTTTGACAACACTCATCCATTACAAGCCTGGACAAGAGAAGCAGGACCAAGTGGGGTAGACACACACAGGCAGCAAGTGGACACATTGGCAAGCACAGATGATGAACCCAAGACCAAGACCACTGAAAATGAGGCACTGATGGAACCTTGGCAGGAATTGTCCAAATTGAGTGAAAAAATTGTAAGCATCATTGGCACAAACCTGATTGAGATTAATGTTGGGGACCTCACATTGGTCAGTCAAGTTTCTTCCAAGTGGAAAAGATGTCATGAGCACAGGAAAAAAGAAAGGATTTGACAATGGAGAGTGGTGGATGGCAAGGAAGCCACTTCTCAGACCCAGACCCAGACATTCACACACAAATTGTCAGGTTCACCAGAGACCAAGGACCGAGGTGCATGACACATGAAAGGCACAACAATCACTAGAATATGAGTGACTGAGTACTACACACACAGATGAACAAACTCAATACCTAGAATACAGAGTATACACTTGGATGACAAAGACAGACATGGGACCACATAGATGCACACACCATAGGGGCCTACGAATCCTTGACACATACACACACGCATACCATCTGCAAGCACAGTGCTGGTGGTACCGGCTGCTGCTGCCAATGCTGCCACTTCAGTACCAGTTGACAACGAGCATTAGTCAATCTGGGTCTAGGAAGTTGATACACGCATGTATGGTCAATATCATAACAAGTTCACTTTGCTATCATCAGTATGTGATCTTGCTGCCCAACTCACGTCACCGGAGTGAAAGGATATTGTACCAGTATGCCATTTGCAAGGACGTGTGTATGCAGCAGGCCGGGGATGTGACTGATGATTGAACAAAGGTACAACGAAAGAGATGCGGGGAAAATGAACAAGGTAGATCCATATCGCACCGCGCTCATGCCTTCTTTTCCTTTTCCTTCTTCTCTTTCTTGTCCTTCTTGTCCTTCTTGTCCTTTTCCCCCTTCTTCGCCGATCGACCGTCCTGTCAGTCATAGAGACCGCGTTAGCAGCGCGGATCACAGCCAAGAGTAAAAAGAGAACAAGACGAGCGCACCTCTCCTGTTGATGTCGCCGCCGCAGTTACAGCAGCCGCGGCCTTCTCGGCCTTCCTGGCCGCCTTGGCAGCTTTTTTGAGCTCCTTCTTCTCCCCCTTGGACAGCTTGACCTTTTTCACCGCCGGTTCGTCGCCGTCGTCGTCCTCCCCCTGTTCACCATCGCTATCGCCATCGACGTCCATCGCCTCGCTCGCTCTCCGCTTCTTCCGCATCTTGTCCGTCTTTTCTTTTTCCTTGCCATTTTCCTTACTCTTACCCTCGCTCTTCTCTTTGCCCTTCTCCTTCTCCTTTTCCTTGTGTTTGCTCTTCTTCTTCTTGGGCGGCGGCGACGGCTCGATCAAAGGTAACACTGGCTCGGCGTCCGAATCCATCTCCATGTCCACATCTTGCTGCCGTCCCTCCCCTCCCTCCTCCTCGTCATCGTCATCGAGTGCAAGGTTGTCCAACACCCGCCGAATCGCGTCCGCATTCTTGGTCGGCGGGGCCCCTGTCTCAAAGAAGGCGAGACGTTCCTCGACCTGTGCGCGAAGCGCTTCGCCAAACTTGGCCGTCGGATTGTCTAAGAGACGTGGGTTCCAAGGACCATAATCATTAAAAACGGTGACCAACGACGTACCGGAATAACAATCTATTCGTGACGCGATCGAACACTTGTTGGCCAGGAAGCGCGATATTCGACCCTTGTGTCTAGTGTCGGCGCGTCCGATGAACGAGGAGTGGTATAACAGGCCGTACTGTCATCCGCGTGTGAGTTGAGAAATGAGAGCGTGCAGACGCGGCTCACCTTGGGAGTGTTGCCCTTGGTCTTGAGCGCACGGAAGAGGGCCTTTTCAGCGCCGAGGATCTGGACAGTCGAGGCGGGGTACTTGCTGAGGTTGGTCAAGCTGCCCGCGTGGCTGATCAACCGCGCACCGATGCGCTCGCCGAGGAGCGCCGTGAGCGAGGGCGCAACGAGGTTCATTTTCTCGGACAGATAGGCGACGAGGGATTTGCGGTACTCGGCGATGGAGACGACGCGCACAGCAAAGGCAGAGATGTTGAGCATATCGAATTCGGAGATCGATGAGCCCATGGAGCCGCGAGCGGCGTCGAGGATGTTGCGTGCTAGAGTCGCGTCACCATCGACAAAGGACGCCAACTCGGGGAGCTTGTCCTCATTGAGCTTGTCCTTGTCGCCGATGAACTGGACTAGCCGTGCATACTGATGGTTATCTGGCACGAGCTTGATGAGCTCGGGAAAGTGGTAGCCGTACCACTCGCGCACGCGCATGGCAAACAGGTTGACGTCCTTGTCGAGCTGGTCGAGGAGTGCGATGGCCTGGATGATCATGTTGTCTATCCTGTTCACGTTAAACTTGAGCTTTGCACGGGAGTAGGAGTGGCCAAGGCCGAGCTGGGCTTTGACAAGGTCGGTTGCGTCGAGGCCCTTGAGGAGGCGGTGGGCGTGTTGGCGGATGCCGCGGAGGATCTCTTGGGCATCCTCGGAGGCGTCGCATTTGATGCCCGTGCCGCCGGAGATGGCGCTGGCGAGTGGGGCGTCGTGAACTACGAGCTTGACTTTGGAGGACTTTTTCCCGCTCTTGGAAAGGTTAAGCTCGAGGAGGGATTTGAGATGGTCATTTAGGATACCTGGTAGTGGTGAGAAGATGGGGTAGATGAGTCGGGTATGGTACGTACCCTCTGATATGTCGTTGATGTTCTCGAGGGCGTCTGCGGCGTTCTTGAAGGGTGAAAAGCTGAGGAGGGAGACCATTTTTGAGAAGGTTGAAAAGTCGGTGATCGAGTCTTGGACGGCCTTTGTCTGCGACCCGACAAGGTCATGGAGCTTGACTTCGAAGACGGCATAGCCCGAGGCTGTCTCGAACAGCGCGTGCGTCGCCATCGTTGAGTGCGTCGTCGGACAAGTGAAATTTGATTTGTTCGCACGGTTTACCAAAACAGGATGCTGTGCAAATAAGCGCTATGCTGCTGCACTGCTGCGTGCAAGCCTGCAAGGGCTGAGCGATTCCATCATATGGAAGACGTTCAGGCGACGGTGGTCACGGTAAATTTTCTTTTTGCCGTCCAAAAACTCACAGCCTCGTTGGTTCCAGGGAAGATTTCGATGATACGGTCAGGTTTCTGGATTGTTCTCTACGGAAGGGGGATGTACCTGAGTTCCCCGAGTTTCCCCGTGGGTCTACGGTTTGCTGTAGAACTGGGGCACAGGGTTCGGACTCAAGATGACTCCCGGCACTGCTGCAAGCGTCTGTGAAGTTGTAGACGCTGGTATATCTGATCACGTGTGCTGATTTATGATTGGCTAGAGTCTATTGGGTTCCATCTCGGTATATATTGACATGGCTGACCGCCTCGTGTCCGACCTCGAGGGGGACTTATAACCTGACCGCGTATTTCCCCCTCACATCCCATCCCCTCCCCCTCGTTCGCCCCCTTTCTAGGTCTCCGGAGCAAGACTGCGCGGGCCACTCCGACCGCACTCGCTCGTGGTGCCGTCTCCTATTAGGTCTGTTCGCATCTCGCACACCCACTGCACGTGCCTCTCACCCTCTCTTCCCCCCCACAGAGCCTTTGGTCTCTCCACGTCGCCCTCCGCCTCCGCTTTCGTTCGTCCACGACACTTTTATATTTCATCACGATCGTCATGTTCAAGCAACGTCACATCCCAACCAGCCCGTCTTTTATACCCGACACCCCAAAGCTTAAAAAGCTCTCCCTCCTCCCAGAGGAGCCTTACGCTGCCCGCATTCGTCCCGCTACGAGGGCAGATATGCGTCGTCCCGAGACTCCCGTCATGTCGCCCTCGTCATCCAGGGCAAATCCAACTGCTGGACAGCCCGCAAAGCCCCTGAAGTCCATTCTCAAGGGAACTAGGAACGCACACCCCTACGACTCGTGCGAAAGCGACGGCGAGATCCTAGCTTACAAAAAGGCAGCTAGCTCTCTCTACAACATCCCAAACGTCCTCCCCCCGGGATCGCGCTTGGGTGAGTGCGCGTTTGCGCCTTTTTTTTTATGTGGCATTTTTGCCGCGCCGTCGCCTTCCACGCTATCAGTGATCACGTAACCTTATCTGATCCCTTTGGTGGCAGTGCCAATGAAACCACCTGCTTTCGATCTTCACTGGCAGTTGCTTCCCTACGATCCACGGAGATCGAGGCGACTCCTCCGCTTCGACATGGCATTCCCGGTAGACGAAATCGTCTTCCAGGACCGCGGCTGCCGCACAAAGCTCACAGACACCGAGCTTAGCAAACCAGCCGCCAACGGCACTATGACGAAGATGCTCATCACTTTTGAGCACGGCCCCTTTTCCTGGGACATGGATGTCAAGAACTCACGCGGCATCTGCTGTCGTGACGTGTTCGGAGAAATCCACAACGCCTTCAACGAGCAGCTCACTATCGAGGAGCAGAGGATGATCACCGACCGCCGAGCGGTCGAAGCCGCGTTTCGGCTCCGCTGCAAACTCGCTTTCGTACCCGAGGCAGAACTCTCCCTCGGGTTGAAGCGCGTGGACCTCCTCTTGCACCAAACCATTTTTCTCGGGCTCACACAGCCAAAGTCGGGCAGCGACTGGGTCCTCAACCTCGGAACTCTCCCTCGTATCCCTGGCCTGTCATGATTTGTGACAGCTCTATGTATCCTCACTATCACCGGTATGTATGCGCGGCCGCGTCTTTCGGATCCTGATCGATAACACGGCTCACGTGCCCCGATCAGGACTGGATCCCCATTTTTTTTTAAAGAAACGAACCGAGTTACACGTTCCTTTCCATCACCAACTACACCCACGTCAGTCACAATCACATTTGCATCAAACGCATGTCTCTATTTCTTCCGCGATACCCTCTCCACTCGCTGGCCTTACAACATACATGCACGCATTAAGTTTTTTATCGTATACTCATCAACATATGATCCGATCGGACGATGTGGCCACCACTCCCGTTTCACCGGGCGCCACTCAAGGCGTTGCTGATCAGCGCCTCGTCTCCCACATGTTTCTCTCTTTCCCCCCTCTCCCTTTATCTGTATCACTTTCTCCGTGGATGCAATTCACTTGTTTTATATGTTGCGTCCAAACACCACTTCGATTTCAACACATTTTTTCTTTCTTTCGGGACAGTCACTAGCATTCTCTGGGCTCTTACTTTCTCTTCGACCTTTCTCCATTTACTCTTTGGGCACGCATGTATTCACATCGCAGAACGGAATAACATCGAACGAACAAACTTGAAACACCGGATCTCGCCCTGGGTGAAAGGGGAGGTGATGTGAATAGGGTGAAAGGGGGCCGCGGAATGGGGTGAAAGAGAACAGGTAAAGGGTAGGCAAACACAGTAGCAACTCGCAGCATATCTGCCAATCATTTGCATACAGCGATTTGGTGACTCTTTTAGGACGAGCCAATGTATTGAATGGCACTATCACGCATTGGCCGAATAAGAATATGCAAATGTCAAAAACCCTCGCAATGCTGGCACTTGCAGAAGGAGGGAGGCAAAAAGTTTGCGACGAGGACGAAACGACAACGTTGAGGAAATGCCTGCAACGCGGCATCGTGTTTGCGTTGTTCTCTGGGTCTGTTTCGCATTTGCGTGTTTGCGTGTTTGCATTACTCGTGGCTCGTGGCCTGTGGGCCAGCAGAACAGAAGAAAGAAGAACACGATATAGATAGATAACATGCATTGTTCTCCCACCCGTCCAGATAAGGTAGAACCCTAGGACCGCGGCATGCCATCCGAGTCGTTGTTGCACCCCCCGTGCACCCATTGACAACACTCTGTCCCCTCCCCCCTTCTGACCCCACGCGGCGAGATGGCGTGTGATGTGCCGACGTGCCGAATGAACATATGTACGTGAGAGATCTCGAGATGAGGCGTGGTGAGGTGATATGTGCAGATCTGAGGCTATATCGATGGGAGCGAGGCAGGCCGCAAGGACTTCTCGGGAGGTCCATCCGACCGGGTGTCAGGCCTTCAGGCCTCAAGGGGTGAACACGTGATTTTCCTCATCATTGATCATGCCATCATGATCGAGATCAGGCCAATGCCCCATGAACGTCGTCTGTCCGACTTTCGGAGAACGCCGACCCGTCGGTTGATATTATAGATGATGATCGGACCGCTGGATGATGTACCGATGAACCCGATGAACCAATGGATCAATGGATCAACCAGTGCTTCAAACGATTGGGTGATTAGCACCATTGGACGACTGAACGCTAATACTGATCGGTGATCGGTGATCGGCAAACAGCGAATGGCGGACGGCGGATCGCGCATTGTACGCTCCCAGGAGTGTCCCGGCGTGTAACCAAAAGAAGGAGGAGATGGAGCAATAGGTCGACGATGGAGATCAGTGTCGATCGGTGGACGGATGGGCTTCGAGTCTGGATTGAGTCTAAACCGCGTGTGTAACGTACGTATGTCGAGCACTTGTCGAATAGGCTTAATCCTAGTCAACACGGAACTTTGAGCTTGAAGTAAGTTTGTGCTTGGAACTCGGAGCTTGAGCTTGTAACATGAAACACGGACATTACTTACGTTGAACCTTGAGGCTCGGCCGTTGACGTCCAGGGCCGGAGCTTGTGATGGAGGGGCCGCCTGGGGCGCCACAGAGTTGTGGGAGATCTTCCCATTCTCACTTTCTTCTTCACGGGTCGCCCATTCCGAGGGTCGTGGCATACTTACGGTAACGTCCATGCATGCTTGGGCGTACGTACGGACGTGTGCTTTGTCGAGCATTAATCAAATAGGCTTGATTGGAGTTGACGCCGTCGAACCTTGAGCTTGAACCATAAAGCGTGAATGTTACGTTGAACCTCGAGGCTCGTCAGAGGCTAAGGGGCAACCAGAGCCAGAATCAAGTCGAGAATCGAGTCGGATCTGTCTCGTTTCTTCTATTCTATTATTGCCTTCTTGCTTCATGGATCACCCATTCCGAGGGTCATCGCGTGTCTTTGTACCCCAAAGTAAGACGCCAGGGACAGGCGGTTTCGGGAAAGACAGATCCGGGGGAGAGGTGACGCGGGAACGGAATCTTTCTTTTTAGAGGAGGTCTCGGTTAGACGACGAGAGGCGGTACAGAAACCAATGTAGATCCGCACGATGTGGTAAAGGGGTGGAAAAGCCTACAGAAAAAAGTGTGGACTATAGTGAGATTCGGATCGTCGGATCGGTCTAGATGGTTCGTCTGTGTGAGTTTATAAAAATAAAAATTCGCCGCGGCGTACATCGGAATGATGATCAGATACCTGACAGCGCCATTGGAGGGCGGGGTGATCTGGTTCGACGACTACGGGGGCTACTGGGTAGGGCATTTTCGACCTTGACTCGTTGGACGGATAGGCTCGACGCCAAAGAGATCGAGCCCTTGTGACCGTGTAGAGAGAGGTCCTTGAGTCAACTCAGGTTGAAGGATCGAGTCTTCCTTGTTAGGTATCTGGACAGCCTCTTGCAAATACCCCCAGGACCGTGATTCTCGCCGACAGAACACCAGCCTGAACATACGGCGGTTCCAGACTCCTATATCAGGCCGTTAATCATGGAATAGGAACTCGAAGTCTCACGAAGCTCGTTTGAGTGGACCCAGATCACTGGATGGGTCCAAGAAGCAGTTCGCTTCGTTACTATCATTCCAATACGTGTAAGTTTGTGCTTGTAAGGATATAAACCCTCACCGCAGCATACTAGGAGTGAGATCCAAGGCGGGAATGAAGATGCCTGTCGCTGCCGTGGAAAAGGAGGGGTGGTGTCGTTCCGAGTCTCGCTGACCGGGACTCGTCGGACGCGAGAATTGGACGCCAAAGGGATCAGAGTTGTGGGTACATCTCCACTGGCAGCGCTGCGGCAGTGGTCCCTAAATTCAAACGTGGTGAGGCACCTGCAGGCTGCGTCGATCCTCTGAGCTCGAAGCCTCATAAAGCCTAGTCTGAGCAGCCATAGGCCCATGAGATCTTCGATGGCGGCGGGTGCAACTGGATGAGTCATTAGCATTTTCCACTGCCTGGACGCGCGGACCGTGACGGACGCCGTAGGGCATGCGGTGGGTAGGGGGTACCAGGATACCTGTTCCGGGCAACCTGCGGGTCGAGCTACGGGTCACCGGGTCATGACGGGTACGGTCACCATCTCCAAATCCCCGTTTGAACATACCCATGTAGCACCCGGGTATACCCAAGTTAGGCCTATCGACGGACGGTGCTACGCTCCCCACCCGAAATTCCAAGTCGCTGTAAGTACGTCCCTTTATTTACATTATCCCACGAGAGTCAGCAAACACGTGTATTGTCAGGTGATACGATGGCGCACCGGAGGGAAACGACTCGGATCAGGAACACCACACTCAAATCTAGCCTACCAAGTATGTTGTTTTCCAAGTTACGCCTGACAAAGAGGGACAGTGAGTAGTACATACATGGGCAACATCATTGGCGCACTGGGGAACTGACATGAGAAAAAGGACCGAGTGGGGTGGACAGCCCTGGTCCCTCTGATAGCGGACAACAAGTGGATGCATCGGCGAACAAAAAAAAATGAACCAAAGACCGCCGAAGATGAGGTACTGGAGGATACTCGGGAATCGAGTGAAAATATCATCACCTCCAACATCGTTGGCGCGAACCCGGTCGAGATCGATGTTCAGGATCTGACATGGTCGGTCAGGTTTCTCCCCAACGGGAAGCATGTCGTGAGCGGAGGAACCGGAGGAAAGATTCGACGATGCAGAGTGGCGGATGGCAAGGAAGTGGGCAAGCCAATGGACGCTGGAAGTCGTGTTTGGGACCTTGCAGTTTCACGGGACGGAAAGTGGGTCGTGGCTGGGGAAAAAGATGGTCGAGTGACGGTGTGGAACGCGACAGATCACGAAAAGGTGACCGGCTTTAAAGCGCACAGCGGCAATCTAGTGAGAGCACTGGACATCTCGCCCGACTCGACAAGAATTGCAACCGGATCGGATGACTGGACGCTCAATGTCTGGTCACTTCCAGCTGGCCAGCGACTGCTCGCCCCATGCGCACACGAATTTAACGTGTCCGCGGTCAAATTCTCGCCCGACGGACGACTCATTGCAACAGCCACGCAGAATGTCGAGTCTGTTCGTGTCTACGACAGTTGCGACGGCCGACTCCTTGTTCAAGTTGGAATTACCGCAAGCTGCGGATTTAACGGAAGCCTTGTCTGGACAAGTGATGGCCAGCAACTCCTCGTTTTGTCTGACAAAGGTGACATCCACTGTCTCGAGGTGTCCACCTGGACAACTCTCTCAAAATGGAACATTCGCGACGCAGGCTATATCGCACTAACACCCAATGAGAGGTTCATTGCAGCCTCCGGAGATTCGTCGTTCTCACTCTGGGACGTTACATCTTGCGACAGTCAGAATGCCTGGCTCCAATTACGTCTCGCCCATGGCCATCTCACCAAACTACGACATAGCGGTTGCTCCAGGGAAGAAAATCATCCTTCGACATCTTTTGGACATCCTTCCCTCACACTACCACGACAACGTCAGTTTCACAACTCCTTCAGATGTCATTACTTATTCGACTCAAACAGATTCTCCTGGAGCCAGAACCCCGCCGCTTAAGGTCAGAAAACACTGATCTCGGAGACACGGTAGAGGCCTCACATCTTTGGAGTGCAAGTCAAGGTGTGTTTACTAGTCGGCTGACTGCCCCCTGCTGTTATTCATTCCCGTCGGGAACGAGCATTGCGAGTCTCGAGGAAATAAATCAACGTCTCCGTGACCAGCTTTCTTCATCCGACAGAGACAACCGGTCCCTTCGCGCACAGCATGAAAGCACAAGTACGTTCTCTGTGTCTTTATTCCCACCTCGTTGACGTCGCCTCTCAACGCCCAGACAATCGATTAAACGAAACCATCAGGGCCCTAGCAGACTCGGGTACGTTTATCATGACCTCGATTAACAACTGTCTGACCCATTTCTGTGTCCATAGAACGAAAAATTGGCGATCTCGAGCAAACCGTTCAAGCGCTCCAACGTACCCTGCACGTGTACGAGCAGAAACATCAATGTGAATCCATGTTTGCCTGTGGTCGCGTGTATGATGCTGCACAGCTTCTTCTCGAGATCATCAACACCACGAGTGAAAATCTGCAGCACAATGTGTTAATCAGGAACTGGCTTGAAGGTGAGTCCCTGCGTCATTTCGTAGTATGTATACTTACTCGCCCCCGTCAGGTTTTAGGAACCAATGTGTATCACGGCTTCGGGCCATCGGAGACGAGGCGTCAAGTGCGGAGAAACACATCGAGGCGTTCTCAGTCTACTCTGCTATATTATCGCTTAGTTCACCTCCCGATACCTTGTTGATGAGATGGGCCAGGATGGGGCTGCGTTGTCATTCGGCCAATGAGGTATTGGGAAGCACAGACAAGGTAGGGTGTGGTTTGCAAGGTTGTTTTGAATGGCTTGACAGTCCTCGTACCATTCAGTTCATGTCTCCAAAGTTTCATCTTTATCGGGCAGTTTGTGATTTACTTGAACAAGACGATCGTGTTACGGAAGCGGTCGAATGTTTCCGAAAGATGAAGGATGAGCTATCAGAGGAAACGCACGCCTTCGATGATCGACCGCAGTGGGAACTTAGTGAGTGGTTTCATTGGCGACTCAGAGCAATCTGACAGTCTCTGTAGATTTCAAACAACGTTGTATCAAGAAGCTTGAGAAGCAGGCTGGCATGGCTGAGGACCATGGCGCGGCCGTTGGATACTATTCGAGCACACTTTTGCTTGATCCGATGAACATGAACGATATCATTGTCAAATGCTGCAAGGCGCGGGCAAGTTTACTGGAGGAGGAACTTGTCCGCGTTACTAAGGTATAAAGTGACTCGCACAGTGTGCGCAGCTGACGGTAGTGATGGTATATTCAGGTTATCGAACATGATTCATCGAACTACAAAGGCTACAAGAGGAAACATTCCGTATTACATAGCATGGGCCGCTACAGGGAGGCGTTCAGTGCATTCGAGATGATGCTGTCGACGATAAAGAATTCAGCGGAACCCCAAGTTTGCGGTGAGCTCGTTGGATCTAACTGTGTGAAATATAAATTCACGTCATTTTGATATCAGAGCTTCGATATCTCGACGCGACTTCACTCATCCGAAAGGTCGTCGACGACACTATCCGTGACATACCCCGGGTGCTCATCGACACCGTCACTGGTCGTCTCTGTGATAAAACAAAGCAAGCCGCTGCGTTTGAAGAACAACTCGTCTTCAACGAACTTCGGTCTGCAATGACTACTCATGATCGTCTCGACTATGCACGCATCAAGCAAGAGGTCGAGAAATTCTATCAATATGTGATGTTCTCGCACAGGTGGCAGCCTCCCGAGCCGACATTCCAGATGGTCGAGGACATCTCGATCTATGGACTACTCGAATCCCCTACAATCGAGAAGCTCGTCAATTTCTATAATCTGGTTCAATCTCTCCGTTTCCGGTGGGCATGGAGCGATACGTGCTGCGTCAATCAAGCAGACAAGGGGGTTCAACAAGAATCTGTGGTCGCCATGTTTCGGTGGTACTGTCGTGCGGCACTCACGATCGTCCATCTCCTTGGCGTGCTCTCGGAGTCGCAGCAAGAAGGTGATCTGTGGAAAAGCATCTGGAATACCCGTGGATGGACGTACCAGGAGTACGTTGCTTCAAGGGTTATTCAATTTTATACGGAGGATTGGAAGCCATATCTCGATCTGAAACTGTTCAATCACAAGGAATCGCCTATCATTCTCTCGGGGATGGAGCACGCAACCAAGTTTGCCACGGAGAGGCTTGCCACGATTGAACCAGGGCTGGACCGCTTGCGGGAGAAGTTATACCTCGCTTCGAAACGTGAGACGACGCGGGAAGAAGATATTGCGTACTCGTTGTTTGGTATCTTTGACGTCTCACTCCCGGTCATATATGGCGAGGGCAAGCGAGCAGTCCGTCGCCTCCTCGAGCATATCCTGACGCAATCGGATGATGTCACGCTTCTGTCTTGGACTGGAAATTCTGGTAGCCCTGCTAAAAGCTACCTCCCCTCCGATCTTACTGTATACGACCAAATTCTGCCAGCGCATGTTCCGCAAGCTATAGAGGCCGCCGAGATGAATCGGATGGTCACGGACTTGCAATCATCCTTTCTCGATGCCTCTCCCATCGTCGCACTATATGAACGACTTCTTGATCTCCCATCGCTGACCTTTGTGCCTGGTCGACTTCGACTCCCTGGACTCGTTTTCCGCCTCACTGATTTCGCCCGCCTCGCGGCACCCGAATGCAACTCGAGCCTTCACATCTATCGTGCCACGGCGCCGATTCTTGGCGAGGTACGGGTCGAGACCAAAGATAACTCGCTTGGGATGCAGCGTCTCGTTCTCGTTCATCCGTGGATCGGAACCCTGCTCGATGAGGACTTCTATGGCCATGATCCTCTATTTGATCTAGATGAGCGCGCGCTGCGAATCCTCGTTCGGCTTCGGCAACCCTTTGGGGCACTGCTGCTAGCCTCGCAGAAGCGGGGGCAGTACAAACGTGTGGCGACGGACAGTTTCATCCGAGTTCAGATTCGGGCGGAGACGTCATTGAATGAGTTGATGGCGAGCATTGGTACGGTCGACGTCCAGTAGTCGTGCCTTGGCCTGTATCCCACCTTTTGAGCACCTGTTTTGTTATATTCATGTTCTTCCGTTCCTTTGTCTCTTCATCCTGCTCGTCGTTCTCTGCTTTACCTCTCTCGTGTGACCAAGATGCATGAACTTCACTTGCGACTTATCTTACATCGTCATTGTTCTCTCTTCCCTATGACCGACTCCCACCATGTCTAGGCCCGGACTTTGAGTTGACACAAGAAATGTTAAATCATGTTCTGGCCATAGTGGTAATCCAAGAACAGTTCAGGATCAGTCGCTTGTCGAATGCGTTCGGTGCAGGTCAGGTGCATAGTGGGGACCGGAACGACTGATTCTGTAAGATGCCGTGCACGGCGTGCTTGAGCACGGTAACGAAGAAGCTGGATCGTCACGGGCGTCACGCGTCACGAATCGCTAACAAGAAGCCTCCTATAGTACGACACCATCCGCTTGTCCATTCCACTCCCTTTGAGTGTTACAGTTGGCGGTCGGGGTAACGGTATCCCCTGGCGAGAGCTTTTTCCAGAGACTGGCTCGAAACCGTCCCCATCCGGCTCATCACCAAATGCGCGTTCCGTCACGCTATGATCGGGTCTAACACGGTCCTAATCCTCGGCAAGGGACGACTGACGGGCGCAGCAGTTTAACGAGTCCGACAGCCCAGGCGGCCTCTTTCTCGCACACTGACTCACCTCTGCGCATCCTAGACTCACAGATTGGGTAAATGTGTGCCTGACCCTCCCTCCCCCCATAATCACCGCTTTGACCCTGGTCCTCGAGGTGGTCGACATCCAGGGAGAGATGGGCCATGAGTCTTTCAACGCCATAACTCGGCTCCTCCCCTAAGCGCCGGATACTTTTTTTCCGTTCATCCTTCGTCTTTCAGGTTTTCTTCCGTTCAATACCTCAAGGTGTTTGATCGTTGGAATGTCTTTACCCGACAGAACCACAGCGCTTATCGTAGGCGCTGGTCCGACCGGACTTGCTACCGCACTCTCACTGCTTCACCATGGCTTCCATGATTTCATTATAGTCGATGCTCTACCTCAAGGGAGAAACAATTCTCGATCCATGTTATGCCACGCCTCCGCTCTCGAGGTACGTTTTGTTCCTGATCATGCTTCGTTTCATGTCTAAGCCTTGAACAGGCGCTCGACACAATAGGTTGCGGGGATGACATCGTGTCTCAGGGCCTCAAATCTACTTCGTTTTATGTCGAAACTCGTTCTACAAGGCTTTCGAATCGTCATACGGAGAGTCTCAGGCCGCACACTCGACACCCATACTATCTCACCATCACCCAGAACGTTACTGAGCGTACACTCGAGAAGAGGCTGGATAGTTCTGGTGTCATCATTCATCGACCTCTGACGGTTGTCGGGCTGGCGCGCAATGCGGATAATCCACAGTACAGCGACGTGACCTTCGAAGATGGCAAGGTCATCACGGCCAAGTATGTCATCGGTGCCGATGGCGCGCGATCTACAGTAAGGTCCTTTTGCTTCACTCGCATAACGACATTTCCTCATTAGACGCAGATCCGCACTATGGCTGGCATAGGCTTCTCTGATCCAACGTACGTCAAAGGGGAAGAGGACAATCTCGCTCAAATGCTTGTTGCCGATGTTACGTTCGACAATGCGGAGGGTGAAGACCCCACGCCGAAGGCCATATTGTCTCCGAACGGCATATTTTATCTGTTTCCCCTGCCGTCTTCCTTCAACAAGTCTATCAACGGTGATCATCAAGTCCCCGTCACTGAGAGAGCCTACCGCGTTGCGTGCGGTGTACCCTCCGCAGAAGGCGAAATCCCCCGCTCGCATTCCAAGGAATACATCCAGAACCTTGTCGACCGATTTGGACCGTACCGCCTTTCATCGGAGCCCACCGTGAACCCGAATTCGAAACCGACGCAGATCAACCAAGTTGTTTGGTCTTCGCGTTTCCGTCTTCGCGCAGCTGTCGCCGATACTGCTTTCGTTCGTCTTGGTTCTGGAGAAGGCGGCGCCATCCTGCTCGTCGGTGATGCCGCTCACATCCATTCTCCTGCGGGTGCGCAAGGGATGACCCTCAGCTTACGCGATAGCGTCTTCCTCGGACAAGTGCTGACGAAGCATATCCGCGCTACCGAGACCGAGCCGCTCTCCCAAGCGGATACAATTCTTCGCGAATTTGCTGCGGCGCGACGTGTACGTGCGCTCGAAGTGATCAAGCTCACGAAACGCATACTCTCTCTCGAGGCCATGAAGTATCGAGAGAGAATGGCTTGGTGGTTCCCGATTGACTCTGAAACGTTCCGGGCGTGGACACTTTGGATCGTGGGACGTATCCCGTTCGTTGTGAGCAATATGGTTTGGGAGATAAGTGGTTTAGGCAGGATGTAGGGTAAATGGGAGGCAGGATCTCTTATCCCACATCTCCCATTCTCTTACTTTGTCTGTCATTCTCATAAGTGGCCAATCAAGGTTATTCAATGTGAACTTATCCGAGAGCTTCAGCGCATTGTCGAGACACTTGAATTCGCATTCAATGAAGCTTGAGCACACAATTTAGGCTCATGGTACAAACGGCTGCGAAGCTATGGAATGACAGTGGGAAACGAGTAGCAGAGAGAGCAATGTCGAAAAAATGAGAGAAAATTCGTTTCCGAAGTCGACTCGGATTTGATGGCGCACCAAAGATGAAAATCTCTTTACACCACGCTCAAACATAGCCGTAGTACCAAGTAAGACCCGGTGACCAAAAATGAGGCACTGACGGAACCGCAGGAATTGAGTGGAAAGATTGTCGCCTCCAATATCGTTGGCGCGAACCCGATTGAGATCGATGTGCAAGACATCACATGGTTGGTCAAGTTTCTCCCCGATGAGAAGCATGTCGTGAGCGTAGGACCCAAAGGAAGGAAAGATTCGACGATGGCAGGTTTTTGCCCAATTTCCAATTTACGTAAACATCGGAAGGAACGGAAGCCCTCGCCCAAGCAACTCCTTGTCTTACCTGGACGACACTCTCACAACGGGGCATTCATGAGACAGACAGCGCAAGTTTTTGTCTTCGCACCGACACCTACGACAGGTTCATTCCAAGCTCCAGAGATTCCTCGTTCTCACTCTAGGACACTGCAACCCACCAACACCTTGCGGCAGTCGAAATGCTTCGCATTGATTCCATCTCGCCCATGGCTATCTCACCAAACTACGACACTGTGGCCGCTTTAGGCGAGAAAATGATCCTTCGACATCTTTTGGACATCCCTCTCATGTTCGGAATGCAAGTCAAGGTGTGTTTATTATCCGGCCCACTGCCCCGTGCTGTTATTCACTTCCGTCAGCAACGAGCATAGCTAGTCTTGAGGAAATTATTCAACGACTTCGTGACCAGCTTGCTTCACCCGACAGAGACAACCCCATTCCTTCGCGCAGAGCATGATAGCACAAGTGCGTTCTCTGTCTTCACGTTCCGTATTACTTACATTGCATGGTACTACAGGGAGGTGCTCAGTGCATGTTGTCGATGATGATGAATTTGTCGGACCCACAAGTTTATGGTGAGCCCATTGGATCTAACCCGCGTGAAAATACAAATTCAGTCACTTGAGTCAAAAATCAACTGATGGAATGCCAATGCTGGATAACCTGTGTAAGGTCTGAGCGTCACTATCAGGATATCTCGAAACAAACTCACGAATTTATATCAAAGCTCACATAATGCAGTAGCTCGCTACTGAGACTCATCAGAATCCATTCCGCTGAGGGACTGAGGATTTACAATCTAGGCGGCGGGTCTCCGTGATTATTTGCTCTAAGCGTTCCATCAGCGATTAAGTCAGGAGATAGAGGCATACTTGACTTTCCAAGGGGCTACGGGGATAATCGTTGGCACATCCGCCAATCTGTGTGCCTTGGCAAGACCTTGGAATCTCCCCGTGGAACATTGAGACCGATGGTACGCTCAGATTCCAGATCTCGAGCGCTGTAAATAAGTTACACAGAAGGATCTGACTCGCCAACCATTCCACCGCGGTTTTCTCTGTGGAACATGACCTTCTCCAATGGAAGGCACATGCCAGCCACCAACTAGTCGGCACGTCCGGCCTCCAATTGCCTTGGTGATATGGTAATTTCGGGTGATGTTCTGACCAGGACGCCTCAAGCTGGAGTCTACTGGACGCGTATTCGGCAGATTCCGTCGTACACCGTGTTTCACCTCCCACTGGACTTGGAATGGAAGATCCATGCAATGCCTTTTCATCTGGACTCGACCAAATGCCGCCCTGTCAAAATGCAGTACACATTGCAGATTTGATTTATCCCGGGGCGGCAAACCCCGCAAGCATGACTGTATCCGGTGAGCCGATCCTTTGAAACTGCTTCATGGAGATAGTAGTATGCCTCACATTCGAGAGTGAGTCCAATGATTTCTATGAATGTTTTTCCTTCATCGTCGTCAAATTGAGAATATAGTGTGGACGGCCAGCTTCCTGATCACTACGGGCTGCCCAATTTTGTAAATTGAAACACCTAGAATGGTGGCAAAGTTTCCCCCTGATCTTCCAGGGAAGAAGAATGGTTCAGTGATCCTTTATGTGATCCAGGGTGAGTTATCTACGCTTAGTATGATAGGACTGGTCCAGATTTCCGCACCTCCATTTCCCCCCATGATTTGTATGAAACAACCACAATGTTCTATATGAACTGGCAGAATGCAACCGTTGTCCCTGGCTTTTTATATCTGTCACACCGCGTCCTTGCCATGCAAAAACAATTGAATGGGGAAGTAAGAGACATATGATGCTGTAAAGTTCCATGTTTCATCTGATGCTGTTGGGTCCTCTCACTGTGCCCAGATCTAGGTATAGTGCTTCACTTGATTTAATTTACTTTGACCTGTTTGCGGCAGTCTGCCGCATTCTAAGAGGGTGTGATGCGCTGCAGGTTGCCATACCCAGGCCATCTGCCTCGTCTCATCTGAGTCATCCCCCCATTCCCTTTTGCGCACCAGGGCAGCCTGAGGGATAGGAGGATGCGAGAGGAGGGGAGGGGAGAACTGCTTTATCTGACACTTCCACCTCCCCTCTAGAACTTCCAACGTGGGTGACCGAACTACCCAAACCCCAAACAATTCCGCTCGAGTGTATCTCACTCCCATCATTTTCCGCGAGCATGCTAATGGCTGGGGTGACAAGGCGGATCACGCTAGCGTGGGCTCGCCAAATCCAATGGCTGTTACAAACCTCTTCATTTTTGACTTTTCAAAGTCACATGATCTACTTAGTCAGCATCACGTGACCTCTTCCGACCTTACATTTTTCCCCTTACTTTTATGTCACGTGACTTGCTTAGTCATCAACACGTGACCTGTACCTTTATCTTCATAACACTCGTTGATA
>JBBPPX010000364.1:0-23947 GCA_038092235.1 Leccinum boreale | reverse complement strand
CGGGTGCTTACACGATCCATCGCAAATGGAAAAATAACCCCTGATTCGGTGTGACTGTTCAACAACTTGAATTATACAACGAATGAAGCACCCACTGTCAGATATTCATTTCTACGAGAAAGGTATCTGATTGCCTTTAGTCATGATTGCACTAGCGGATCACAAGGACAAGGGGAGTTAACGCAACCTACGCAACCTACACTCTGCCATTGCACACGTTCTCACTCGTGGACTCCAAAGGCTACGATCGTTCATGATTATTCGGAAGGGCAGAATATGTAACACATGCGTGCGGTTGAAGGCTGAGTGACGAGCCAGACTGTCGCGGAGCTCCACGAAACCGAGTGGTAAGTATGCCCAGCATATCGATGGGGGTCATATTTCATCTCACCACGCTACCTGCCAGAGACCTGGGAGAAAAGCGTAGTATCGCCTCAGTACACAACAGATCGATTTGACTGCTCCACGGGATTCAAATATTCAAACCCGTGGCTCAAGCGAATCGATACGATAGAATGCAATGGACTCAGAGCAAACACCAAGTCAACTCACCACCCCCAATACCGGCCATCATCATCAAGAAACGTTTCCGGGCGGTTGTAGACGAGCCATGCGTAGCACATACCAACCGGTCAAACGAAGCGCGCCGTCCCAACGACTTTACATGAAATGCAAACCTCGTACTCACATTGCCTCCTCTCCTCTGTGGGAGTCCAAGCAGGAGCTTCTGACATATTTGTTGAAGGGGGCGATGACCTTGATGCACGAGGTGGCTCAGACATCGCGGTCAACAATTCTGGGTCAGGAAAATAGCATTGAACCTCCACGGAGACGTCGGATCGGTCGTCAGAGGTTCGCAAAAAATATTCCTTCCAGGTTGTTATCTATATCAAAGGCAGAAGGTCAGTAAAGCCATATGGATTAACATCCCCTGGTTCGTGATAGAGCACTTACAGACTGTGGCAAGTTCAAGGAGCGGACAGGTGTTGAGAAGACAACTGTTCGGCTCAAACTGCTTTGGACTCAGCCTCGGCACTCGCCGCAACTCCCTTTCGAATACCCTTTTCTAGTCTCGTACCCATCCGTAGTGGGGACTTCACACGACACGTGACTGAAATATCGGAGTTTAAACTCCAATTTGCACGATCGTCCCCACTACGGCAGATTGGTCATGCGAAGGGGGTCCCAATCCGGAAGGCGAGGCGGGAAGACCCGAAGGGGTAGCCCATCGGAACTCGGCGAACCCACGAAGGGGTGAATGACGACTGTCGGCTTCATCGAGGACAGCGTGTAGCAACTGCCATGCGCTCTCGTTCCACCGAGAGCGCATGTCGGTTGCCACACGTTGTCACCCCGCTCTCTCGCTCTTTCTCTCCTTGTTGACTCCCAGGCTTGCACTCTCCCTCTCCCTCGCCCACACGGAAGCGTACACTGACGGCGTGCCATCCCCGACAAGACGACAAGGACAAGGACGACAAGGAAGACGAAGATGACGACGAGAACGAGACGACGAGATGTCGTCGTCGTCGTCGTTAACCCTGCGGGCCGCCACCATCCTCGTCTCCAACTCCCCATCTCTGTCCCCATCTCTGTTCCCATCCCTGTCCTCCCCCCGTTCTCTCGCCCCAGCGCGATGACGATGACAAATCGACTCGACGACGTCGTTGTCCATACCCCCGCTGTCCTCATCCCCACATCCCCATCCCATCCCTGTCCTCATTCCCCCCCTGTCCTCTCGCCCCAGCGTGCACAAGCGACCACACAACGTGCGCGATCGTGCGCGTTGTGCAGTCGCTCTTGCATGCCGCCCCCGTTTCTGTTCACCCATCCACCCCCGTCCCTTCCGTGTCGCTCGTAGACGACGACGACCTCACCCGGCCCACCAGCATCATTATCCCTCCCATTCCGATCCCCCAGTTCTAGTGTCTCATTGACATCGCCCACACCCCCGCCACCATCTTTGTCTCCTTACCACCAACCGCCGTCTCGTCCCTTGCAGGAACGTCTACACAACGCACACAATTGTGCGCGTTCTGCAGTCATTCCTGCACGCAGCCCCGGTGGCCCTCGGCATCGTCACTACTATCCATCGCATACCCACACCCGCACCATACCCACATGCATTGCCCTCGTGAGCGTGCAGGAGCGATCACACAACGTGCACAATTGTGCACGTTGTGCAGTCGTTCATGCACACAACCCGGCCCTTGTAAGTAATTCTATCATATTCACCCCACTGGCACTCGTTGGCGTCGAATACGAGTCGTCACAGACGACCTCCTTACCGCCGTTTATTTGCCCCGTGCACTGACCCCCTTTCGACCTTAGCGAAAATTCCCCCTCGAGACACTGCCACCATCACCGCCACGCACGTCACGGGCAGCGCGTCAGGTGACGGAAAGGTCGTGACTCGGTCACGGCCGGGCGGACCTCTAAAATAGGTGGCTTGAGTTCGAAAATCGGTCTCTGCGATCTGATTGGTCGAAATCGGTCGACCGATTTACCCCCTCGCATGGCGGTGCTGCCCCCACTACGTCTGGTGCATTTCGTACGGCGAACCCCCCATGTGTCACGCTCCGGCAGTCACGTGATAGAATAGCGTACATTTTTGGTAATTCGAGTACAATTTTTACCACTCGCCGTCTGCGGGCCGCTTCTATTCCCATAGTCACGGTAGCCCCTGTATACCCTATGCCGGTGGTGACCGTGCCCGAGCAAGACCATGCTAAGGAGCGTCTTGCTTGTGCACGGCTGAAGGCTGAAAAACAGCATGGGTATGATTCACAGAGAGTGCGGGCTGACCTCACGCAGGCAATGGTTGAGCGTTGCGGGAAAACACCTTGGCAGCTGGATGTTGCCGAGGCATTGATGCTTGGTCTCGACAGCATTGTCATTGCAGGAACAGGTGCTGGCAAGACAATGCCATTCATAATGCCTCTGTTTCGAAGCACAGAACAAAGTATTATTATGGGACTTGTGAGAGGCAGTAGACCGAGGGGGCTTCCACCGTAGTGGGGACGATCGTGCAAATTGGAGTTTAAACTCCGATATTTCAGTCACGTGTCGTGTGAAGTCCCCACTATACGGATGGGTACGAGACTACCCTTTTCGCTCATTCTTTTTCTCGTAGCCTTACCGTACCCTCCATTAATGAAGCCACACACCCCGATTTCACTGCGGACGAGTTCGCGAGAGAGCGTCAGCTCCTCACTGATGCAGACCTTACACTCCAACAAGCTGCAGACGCCTTACCCCACATTTGGATCGTAAGAAACAAAAAAGACCTGAATGCTAGGCAGCGATGGCAAATTGAAAACCAAGTAACTTAGCTGAAGAGGAGACCAGACGCCTCGATGAACGACGCCGCCATAAAGAAGCGGAAGAGGTAAAGCAATCACGGAAAGAAGGAAAAAAAAAGCAAATCGCCCCGATTCCAGACCGTACCGTCTGCAGTATGTACTTCACAAATGGATATCGATGGCCCCTTTTGCTAAGGTGCTTCTTGACTCTACTTATTACTGGGTTTTTATCTCCGCTAACGTTCCGCAGTATAAATTCAGGGTACTTGGCCAGAGCGATATAGCTGCACATCCGTGCCTCACCATCCCCACATCTTTCCCGCTTGTCCTCGTTAAGATGGCTATCCGCGAGCTCCCAGCTATCGAGTGGCTCGGCTACAGCATCGATCTCTCCAGTTCGCCTACCATGGACCTACGCGCCGCAAGTATCATATGTGATACCACATCGCATCTAAACTCAACGATTTTGAGATCAGGCATCGAACTCGGTTCTTAAAGGTCGTCGAATCATCAACTTTCCAACTGACGAAAACCTCCGCCAAGTTGAACTCAGTGTGTCTTCATTTCCCTTTCGAAGATATTCCACTTCCACATTGCCTCTTTCTTTTGCAGATGGTGTAATGTACGACGTCCCCGGGGTCGTGCGCATATCATTCGACTCGTTATTCCAAGGCAGCTTTCAGAGCTACCCCACCGGCGAAAACGCGCAGAACGCCTTTCGGGCGGACGCGGGGCTCCCCTCACGTTATTTCGCTGTCACGGGCACTGACAACGCTGTCGCGCTCGCGCTCGACCGATCGTTCGTCCGTGGGAACCAATACGCGCTTTATTGCTTCACCCACTCCGCCTACGCCGCGCGCCTCGCGGACTACCACGATATGCTCAACGAGTCAGCACTGTTGCGGGGTGTCGAGGATCTGCCGCAGCAGTTTGACGGCAACAATGACAACGTTTTGGTGGAATATAAAGAGTTTCTTCAGCGTTTTGGCACGCACGCTATCGTCAGCGTCAATTACGGAGCGAGGTTTCAGCTCGTGGGTGTCGTCTTCGTCTGTCAAACCTACGTATTTAACCCGAGCTTGGCAGAATGGGTGGGCATCCAACGGGAATACGTCTGTCAACGCCAAGTTTGCCACGGACGTAAAGGCTTACTTAAACGGCATCCCCAATGGCGGGGAGTACGACCCATCTGTCAAGTCGGAGGCGCAGTACAAGCTCTTTCTCGAGTACTTTCAACGGATCGTGACGGTCGTTGGCGGCGATTCCGATCTTGCTGCTTCCGTCACGTCCGACCCGACGAATTGGAACACATACGCAAGGTGGTCTGCCACCGTATTCGAAGGAACACCGATGCATATAAATTTCCGCACGACGGCTATATGGACACTTATGTCGGAATCTCATTCTAACGTCCTGAGGGCTTATGGGGAACAGCTCAACCGGGCGTTCACGTGGATCCTCGCTTACCCCAGGATCTACAAGACCGCTGTCGTCTTTGACATTCAGAGCGATTGTAAGCTCCGTCCAGGGAAAGTGGTAAAACGAGAGCTTACCGATTTGTTGATGATTTAGGGGCAGAGTTCAACCTCCTGACTCCGAGTGCGGTTATCCAGGCCGACAGCGCAAACCCGTATCCCTCGCAGACAATCTCTTCTCTTACTCGTGTACAGTGGGGGAAGGAGCACAGTCATGCTTATCGAAGGCAAACCCTGAGGTGTGTATATTGCCTCCTACATCCCCCTGCGCGGGTTGACTTTAGCCATCTACACATTCGTAGATTTTTCATCATCAACGATGGAAGCCCTATCGACTTTTCGATCTCGCACGGTAGCAACGCCGCACAGCCCGGACAGGGAAAAGCGGAAGCCCTCATTGAAAGGGTGAGGGAAATCAGATTTCCGGTCTAGACTTTGTCTGATTTCTTCTTGCTCGTCGCCCGTAATGCGCGCATCGCAGAAACAATATCTCAACGACAAAATCACGGACAACGTATGGAATACGGTGTGGTTCTTTGGGGCTCCCGTCGCGTCCGCCCCAGTGTCTTTCCGCTTGAACAGTAGAGATGGGGGTTATTCTTGGGAAGACATCCGCGATGCCTACTTCTCCCTGGACCGCACTACGGCGCTCGAAGCTACGGGGGAACTGGATCATACATGATCCATGGTGCGTCTACAATCTGATGCGATAGCGCGGGGAAGGAGAAGGAAATGATGTCTACCGCGTTAAGA
This sequence comes from Leccinum boreale, assembly GCA_038092235.1. NCBI lineage: Eukaryota > Fungi > Basidiomycota > Agaricomycetes > Boletales > Boletaceae > Leccinum > Leccinum boreale. The sequence continues at coordinate 18,420 of JBBPPX010000364.1, read as the reverse complement.
GCGGACACGGGCCGTAATGATGAAATTGTGATGTAATCCTGAATGATTGCGATCCAGAGTTCTTGATCGATTCTCGTGAAACTGAATGGGTGAGCAGGGCGGCTTTTTGATAAACATGGGCGCAACATTGCCGGGGTTCACCGGCATCACTTCGCCCCACTTCTTCCCTTTCTAATTAGTGGCGGCGACCAGATCAATGATTCCGATGACCGGGACTGATCAGACGTAATATCTACTGCTCGACAGTGGCACAGTGATGCCTTGCCGGGGCGGGGTAAGTCCACCGTTCTTCCATATCATATACGCGACTTCGAAGGACGAACTCGTGCCGCAGATACAAATTCCAATTATATAACTGTACTTCTGGTACGTACTACCCGTGTACAAATGATGTACAAATGATGTACATGGAAGCAGGACCGCATTTCACCTTGCAGATGCGTTCTCTCGGTTGTCGAGATGGAGAGTTCCGCAATCGCTTATCAGCACTCTTCGATCAATCGGTTCCCGTGAACCTTCTTCCCAGGCACTACAGATCCCGCTGGCGCAAAGGAAGGAGCTGAAATATTTCAAGTTTTGAACTGTAGGGATGGGTGACACAGAAGGTTCCGGTGGTGACCCGTGCGACGGTGATAAAGGAAGAAGGTCAAGGAAGAAATATCATATTATGGAGGGAACACGTTCGACCGACATCATACAATCCGTGCGAGAATTCAGATTTGTATTACGATCAAAACGTATTCAAGTCGCCTCTTCGATGTGGTGATAAAGATAGGACCCGTGGCGCGCGCGGCGGTTCTCGGGATCCAGATCCCGCTGGCGCAGATCGCCCATACGTTTAAGATCAAGGGGCGAGTTCTATTGTACCGGAGATGAAGCGTTTGAACGACGCTAATAATTTACGTCTATTCTGGAGAGCGGCGATTAAGAAAAGGGTACAGGTGCAGTCAGCAGAACGAACGTTTAAACGACATAATGTCATATCATTGAGAATTCTGTTCGTTATCAGTTTCGCCTACACGGGTTCGTCTTCTAAACCCCTGTGGGGTCAGGGGGCATGGAAAATAGGCTTCCTATTGCCACCATATGGTTGAAAAACAACGAAAAAAGCAAAGACGGGATCGAATCGCCAATAGTGCGTCGGGGCCTCGCCTTGATCTTAGCATATATGAGATACATATTTGTAATAGTAAAACTTGGTATTCTCAAGATTATCTCAGTGATCCAACGCACCTTGTAAAAGCGGTTCTGGGCCCTGGGGGACCTGCAACGCGATGTCTACGGCAGATCATCGATCATCGAAGGGCGTTCGGACCTTTTCAGTGTACGTACCGTAAGGCCCCATGATCAATATCATTAGGCACAGCGTCTGGATGAATAAGTTTAGGACAGACACCAGGCTGAAGGTAATAAAATGTGTCATGCCATAAATGATGTGCCGGCGCCGCAAGGACCTGCGGTTTATGACTTAGCTTCTGCTGACAGAAAGGATCATAGGCTACCAGCCGGTGCCAGTAACGTATCAGAACAAGAAAACAGAACAAGAAAACAACGCATACAATTCAGCTTCGGTCGATATGTACATACATTCATCCTGGCAATACACACTCTTAATCACATCTCCAAGCTAACCTACAATTTCATTCGGCTCCAAGTCTCGAATTTGAGTCCAGGGAAATCTGATATGATCGCCAACGCAACGTTTACTCAGTCGTCGAAAGGTAGTCCTGGAGGACTTCATCCCACGAGTAGTAAGGCTTGTTAATCCTGCCCGAACGGCCGGGTTCCGGGGTACCATTGACCGGCGCTTTGAAGAACCACTTGGTGCTGTTACGGTAAGATGAGTGAGTCATGCTCGTGTGAACAACTCCAAATGATGCTTACTTCCACACGTTATCTTTTAGGTAACGCAGAACCGATTGAGAAGATGCACTGTCCAGGATGAAAGAGGCTCACCAGTTACACGGTCGTTCGTGTAGTTGAGCTAGAAACAGATGAAACGGTGCACGAACGCACAGAGGACGGACTCACATTCGAGAATGAGACGATTGCTTTACCAGCCGATGGTCCAGCACTCTGACTGCCACGGGAGGTGGAGAAGTCGATCGGTGAACCATCATTGATGACGAAGAACCTGCGTGATGGTCAACGAGAACAAAATACTAATATGTTACCTACTCACCTCAAAGTCTGGCGCTGGTAATTGTGACTGTACTCCTTACCCCATTGCACACGGGTGCTGGAGGCGACGGTGTTCGTAGAAGGATAAGGATAGGCGGGGTCCGGTAAGATCACCGCACCGGGCGTAAGCAGATTAAATTCAGCCCAGTCTGGGAGTAAAATCAGTGACCCTGCGAATGCATGTAGAACCAACAAACCCGTTTGGATGTCTATAGAAACAGCCGTCTTGTAGACGTCCGGATGGCCGACAATCCACATGAATGCGTCGTAGAGTTGATTCGCATAGAGTCTAAGCAGGGGTTCCTTGGCGTACTTCATCAGACTCCACAGTTCAATGACCTGGAAGTTCAGCAGCCCTGGATCATGTTTCTGGAGAGACGCGATCCATGCCGTGTAGTCTGCATAGGTTCCATCGGTATTAGCTAGCTTAGAACGATCACCGCCACCCGAAACTGTCACTAGATATTGAAAGTACTCGGAAAACTGTTTGTACTGGTTCTGGCTCTTGACAGAAGCGTCGAAAACTCCACCAGAAGGAATGCCATTAAACTTGGCTTTCACGTCGGTGTTGAACATCTGGTTAACATCTGCAGACTCGTTTGAAGCCCACACTTTCTGTTGAGATTGTGTTAGCAGCCTGATATACTACACGCCCCGAACTTACTAGTGGATACCGAGCTCCGTAGCCAGCGTTGATGATGACGTGCGAACCATGGTCACGAAAGAATTCCTTGTACTTTCCTACGCCGACCGAATCAGATGAATCGAATGATGGGGGAACTCCGGTGAGTGCAGTGACCAAGGGGCCCTCATTGAGGGATTCGCCATAGTCCCGGAGTCGTGCGCTATATGATCCCTCTGTGTAGCTAAAAAATGCATACTGATGAGTGGAAAGGAACGACTTCCGGGCTGCGAAGGCCCCCGAAGTCGTACCAGACACGGCGAAGTAACGGAGAGGGTAGGAGGCATCATCGTTGAACTGGTTTGCAGCATCCGATCCAGTTCGGTACGTGATATATTCGCCTCGGACAGGCTGATTGTCAGATGTGACCGAAACATCCACCGGAACACTATATTTTTTCCCGTCTAGTTGAAGCAAGGTGTGAACTTGGCAACCATACAATTCCAACAATATGAAATACTCACTGACTTCAACCTCACGAACACTGCTGAAGTCGATGGTAAGGAGTCGCCTCCGGTAAATTACATAATCGTCAACCTTGTAAGTCATGGTCCATCAGCGATAACATGACTGGGACAAGGAGGGGTACATACTGCCCCGATATCGAAAGGGGTGATGTCCACAAGATTGATAGCGTATCCAAGGCGGTCGACGGCTGGGAGGTCTGCCATAGTGTAGAATCTCTATGAAGAATGAGAGTCGTTGGCGGATCTAGAAGTTTCGTGAGGTGCATATTAAGTATGGGCTTGATAGCGCATATAATATGCACAAACGGAGGTTCCAGGTGTTCAAGTCAGCTTCCATACCGCCAAAATTGAAACGGCGATCTGTGGGACTCGATTTCAGGGACTCAAAGCTCCGTAGGACTGGTCCACAGAAGCTGGGCGTGAGATTCGTCATTGTGATGAAGTGTCACGATGTGGATATTGATATGAAAGTGCTGGAATTCAAGTAGATTCTTAGAAGGTACGGTCAATAACACGAGGCAATGGAACGCAGAATGCCGCTGCATCACGTACTAAATGCTCATATATGGTCGAATGAGAAATTCTGGGGATACATTCAAATTTTTGTTTTAGTCACAGCAGAGAACCAGAACCCTGAATTTATAGGTGTAGTCACAGTGTCTGAGTTGTTGCCTGACCGAGTGGATGGCCGAGCGAGTTACGTGACATGGAATGTGCAGAGACAGTCCTTAGCTTGATAACCAGGTTTTTGCTCTCGTTTTCCGTTTTTCTGGAATAACGATGGAGTGGCCACACAAGGTTGTGATCCAACTTCAAGGCGTGCGAGAGGTTTGGTGTTTGGCCGCTGCCGAAGTGATTAGTCATCCAGATCCAAGTTGGTTCAAGCCTTTCGTCCGCCGGAAATCACATACTGTGTACCCCAGTTCTGGTTTGCTATCAGCGCCATTCAGTGCCGAAAAGCGAAGGTGCAATATCTGAAACTTCTTGTTCCTGCCTGTGAATTTCATCCACCTCACCGCACCTTCTAGAGCAGCCACTGTTTCGGATGAGTTTGCCCACTTTGATTGCGACTGAAAGGAGCAGCATTGCCCGGTGACTTCTTCACGTCAGAACAACCGCCTTGCGATCTATCCCACCCATGACTAGTGATCGGTTCAGATTCGCCTACTTGAGTCCGTGGGAGCATATTTACTTGGGCTTGGAGTCATGGGTTAGGTTCAACATCTCCCCCCTGATTGTTATTGACGCTTCTCACAGAATGTCTATCAAACCCGATGATTCTCCCCAGTTCCCGCCATTGGAATGGCTCGGATATGGGATGGACCTCACTCGCGTCAATCCATTTGACTTCCAGTCGGTAGGCGCGAAAGCACTACACCGGTTATATTTACTTTAGCTTCCCAACCCAGGTTGTCTCATCCAAGACCCGATTTCCCATTGTCGATGTCGGCAAAGATACAAGAACACAGACTGTGACGATTGGTATGTATTTTTTTATGTTACAACACGCCTTTATGACTATAAGCTACCCAGGCGGCGTCGAGTATGAGATCCCTAAAATCGTCTCTGCCTCCGAGGACAATAATACCCAGGGGCTCAGTAGAACGTTCCAAGACGGCAATCTTGCGGTATCTGCTTTACAGGACGATTCTGCTCTCGCATATCGTCTTCTCCACATCACTACAGGCAACAACTCTCTTTTCCCTCTGAATAAGTCTTTGCCCACGAAAAATCAGTACTATTTCTTTGTCAACGATCACTCTGTGTACAGTGGGAGGCTACGAGACTACGTTGACTTCATCAACGAAGAGGAACTTCTAGAACACGTATCCAAGCTTACAGCCTTCAATTCAGAGAATCCTGATGTGGTTCAAGCTTACGTCGAGTTTTTCAACACTATCGGAAGCCACTTTGTATCTTCCACCAATTTCGGGGCTCGTTTTCAGTTGGTTTGTATTTTGGAATCTCTTCACGCTCCCTCTCATTGATTTACAAATAGAAAGTCTGGGCTTCGAACAAGTACGAAGAAGTCAACAATAATTTCGTCCGGGACGTCACTGCGAGCGTCAAGGGTTTGAATGACGGAGGGGATTTTGACAAAACCGTGTTCAGAGAACTACAATACAGGATTTTCAACAGGATTTCACAGCGGATTATTAGGATCCGTGGGGGAAATACGAACTTGGCTGACTCTCTGGCAGATTCCCCAGACTTCTCCACTTTCCAACAGTGGACGGACTCGATCTCAGGCAATCCGGAGTTGGTCGTCTTCGGAGCGTCCGAACTGTGGACTCTCCTGCGTGACGCAAACGACGCGAAGCTCAGGGCCATCGCTGGTGACCTCCGTAGTGCGTTCGAATACATCTCGTCGTTGCGAAAAGGAGTCCCCGATGATAAGCATACTTGGGTCACCTTCAAGACGGAGTCCGATCGGGCCGAGTTTGGGATCCTAACTGCGAATGCTGTCATTGGTGGAGGTGATAGCAATCAGCTAGCTTTGCCGCAGTCACTGTCCCTGGGACCTCCTAAGCTACACTGGGGTTCGTCATGCTCTACTATGCAGCATCTCGTCGCCGTGTAAGTCTATCACGCGTGTTTAATTCGATTTCGGTGTCTCACGCGTTTCAACAGGTTCGAGGTTATCAACGACGGTACGCCCATCGATATCTACATCAGCTCTGGTTCTGGATATGCCAAAGTTAACATTCTTGGGGTATGTTTCTTCATACCTTCCGATCCTATTGACTTACTGGGTCGCAATGCAGGAAGAGTATGAAGCCAAGGGAGGGATCCAGCGGTACTTTGGTGTTCCTGTCTCCTCCTGAGTCTCTGTCGGATGTATGCCTGCAACGCTTGTGTAAGATGTCGAAGTTGATTGTTTCAATTTGTACTACCACTACCAAGTTCTCGAAATTGTTGTAAAAGTTGTCTTCAATGGAAGCAAAAGAAAGTCCTGGCTCGGATGTTTATTATTTTCTGCCAGGTCTAACTGCGGCCGGGGCTCGAAGAAGGCACCGGGTTCGAACGTTCATCATTGCGCCCAGTCGTTGTAGAGATTGGCGACAGTTGAATTTTGTTCCTGAGAACAGCGGAGCATCTGACCTGTTAATCGACCGCCTCAGCATGAGAAAAAGAGAACGCAGAACGAGAAGCCAAAGAAGAGTAATCTCCGCTAGTTCTCGATGTAAACCAGATCGTACCTGTACGAGCGATTGGGAATTTATGAGCGCTCTAGTGTCACACTTTGTATTAGTTGACAGGGGCGACCCGATTTGATCAACAACGTCAATAAATCATGGCCGCAGGCGTAAGACAGATCACAGATAGAACGGTCGAGACTCTGCCGCGTCCAACTCGAAGCAAAGCTGTTGGAAGGCCATCATGACTCACGAAGCACGGAACATGCCGAGACAACATCTACTGCCCGAATCAACGGGTCACGCCACAGAATTTTTTACAGCCTTGTTTCAATTCGGTCAAATGGTAAGTAAGAATCGAGCGGCGGTGACTCGGACCATGATCTTGACAACCTCCACTATGTAATACCAGATGCTCCATGTGTTTCTTCTGCGGCGGCGCAACTGCGTAACTCACCTTATCGAGAAACGATGTCCCGAACTCACGGTTTATTGCACCCTTGATCAAAGGCACTTTGGTACAGATTCGTGCGTTTAGTTCCAGGCTGACGTATTTCGGTGTCGTACTGACCTGGAATCAGACCTTCGAGAACAGAAGCATGTCGGTCGCTCAAAACTCACCTCGCGTGATGCACTTCTGGAATCTTCGAGGTGAGGCGACCAAGATCACTGAAGTTCTAGAAACTATGATCACGGAATGAGAAGCTCTCCCAAGGACGCCGTGAGTATATTTCGTATGACTGAATCAGGGCTCATCCAGAGAAACATGACCAGTCGCAGTTCTAATCTCTTGGAAGAGTCATAATTCTCTTCGGAGTTGTATAGATGACATTTCCCTATGCGTCGTTTGAATCAAGTGAGCAATCCAGATCATCGACTCTGTATATAAGCAGCGACCTCTACCTGCTCGTTAGTCTAGTTCCTACTTGCAAAACTCTCAAGTCTACTCGAATGAGCGCTGTAAAGTTATCCGAATTCAAAGAATTTCCTGCATGTGATGTCCTCGGCTACAGCCTAGACTTCACTACAAGTGGTTCGACAGACATCAAATCTGTTGGTATTTCAAATGGTCTATTGTTTGACAATGCTGACGCCCACCTCGCCTCGCCTTCAAGGTCATCGCCGCCGTTAGGAGAGGCCGCAGAATCATTAGGTACTATCCTGATGAAGATACAAGAAAACTTGAAGTTGGCAAGTATCTACTACGAATCTTAAGTTCTGTCTCATTACTGAAGGCTGGTTTCGTAGGGGGGGTCGTTTATGATGTCCCGCGGTGCATTGGCATATCGGATTATAACAACAGCGATGGAAACTATGTGACTTACAAGAACGGGGTGGAAACGGCCTCAGCGCTCAAAGTGGATACCTCCCTCTCCGCTCGCTACCTTGCTGTATCCGCAAGCACTTCTACCTCGTATTCCATCGAAAAGACGTACAGGAGAGAAGACCAATTCGCGTTGTACAGCTTCAATACTGATACATACCTGGCTTCGCTCAGAGATTACTCCGACTTGCTCAACGAGTCGAGCCTCCTAAATCGGCTTGAAGACATGGTGCCCATCGGAGACGGCAGCAACGACACCATTGTTCAGGACTGGAAGGACTTCTTCGATTCTTGGGGCAGTCACGTCATCTTGAATTCTGGATTCGGTGCCAGATTCCAATTGGTGGGTTGGATAATATATACCATATCCCGCTCCGTTTTGTTCACCTTGAGATCGTCAGAACGTGTGGGCGTCTAACTCGTCGAGTTCCGTCAACGAGCGGTTCTCGACTAGTGTTTCCGCTGCATTCAACGGCATCGGCTCGGGCGGCCAGTTTGATGCCTCTGTGATGAAAGAATCGCAATACAAGACGTTCTCCGAGTACATGCAGAAGCAGGTATCCGTTGTGGGTGGCAACCCTCAGATTAACAGAGAACTCAGTGCAGACCCCGCACACAACGAGGTCTTTGTGAGGTGGGCCGCCACCACCGCAGAAGACTCTTCTATCACGAATATGAATGTGGCCGCGCTGTGGGTCCTGATGAAAGACGCGAACAAGTCAGAAGTTCGAGCGGCCGCTGATATGGTCAGGAACGCGTTCGACTATATTGTCTCAGTACCTGTTCCGTACAAGACGGATGTGGTCTTCGACATACAAAGCGACTGTAAGTTTGGCCGTTCCTTGCAACGGGTGAGTGTATAACACACCTGACGAAACAGGGGCCGAATTCAACCTCTTGGCTCCGGATGCCGTTATCATACCTAACCCTCAATATCCGTTCCCGTCCATGACGGTCGCGTCGAACACTCGGGTTCAGTGGGGGAGGGAATATAGTCACCAATACGAAAGGAAGACGCTCAGGTGATTACTGCGTTCCGCAGTGTTGATCGCAATCGTTGATTCAATATCGCGCCCCTAGGTTTGCCGTCGTCAACGACGGCTCTCCCATCGATTTTTCCATCTCTCATGGATCTGACGGCGGAAAACCGCGCGAAGGGAGAGCAGAGGTTCTCATTGAGACGGTGAGTGATTTGCTGCTACGATTGGTTCTCAGCCAGTTTCGTTCATGCCGATCGTCAGGCGAACTATTTGAACAAAGAAATCACCGGTACGTCGATCCACTTTTCCTATGTGACTCTTCCGTTGCAGGACGCTTATACATACAATAGATAACAAGTGGAACACCCAGTGGTTCTACCAAAAGCGCGTCTCCGGTAAACCAGCGACGTCGAGGTCTAGCCTATCTCGCACGCATACCCCATGGGATGCAGTTCTCAAGAAGTATTTGGAAGACATTGACGCCGGCGATTGGGTGTGATCTGTTGTCGTTGCACCTCCGCATGCAACCATGCAACAGCCTCGTGTGTGTCAGTTGGGAAAATATTCTGCGTTGTCGTTGTAGTCGTCGTGTGTACGAATAAGAATGAGTGTAGATCGTATTGTTGCAATGGAAAGCTGTTGTATGGATTGCCCTGATCATGATCGCAAACATTATAATGATGACGTGAAGAAGGATACCGATGTGTATTCGTCCGGTTACTTGGTCCTTCCCGTCGTACGGATAGGCAGGCTTGAAACGTTAGTTGTTGATAACCACAGTACGAGTTTTCAACAAACGTCCCTTAATTATATTACATATTGCTCACGCACCCACAGGTTTACTACAACTTCAAAAAGGGATATGCAAATTGTAGCGCTTATATCGAATCCCCAATTGGGTACTAGACGTCCTCGATTCCTCGTAGACCACTTGCACACCTGGCACTGATCGGCAAGAAGGATTTCACATTATCCTACGCAATTCGGCCGACGAAAAAAGATGTGCATGGAGCGGTAACATAATCTGGAAAGTTGAAGCTACCAGTAGGTACTACCGCCGTTCGTTATCAGTCGTAAACATACAGGCTCTTTGCAAATTGGGTTCCTCGATCGTATACCACCACGTTGCAGAAATAGTTCCATACGATTGAAGTATCCTATCTTGCTTCCACCTTTCACTGATAGTAGCGAATCGTATACGCAATGTGTGGGTACACGCGGAATATACAAGTACATCTCGCACTGGGATATATCAAGCTCGATCACATACATTCCGTTTCCTCTCTCGTCCATTTGAAGGCTCTATTCTGATCGGACACTGTCAGATTTGTGCATAGGCCATCCAGTGGCTATCGCGTCTGACCCAGATACATTTCCAGCGATGGTCAAGTCAGCAGATCGCAGATCGTGTTGTTGATTTATATGATCACATAGATCATATCTATGTTTCAGAACACGACGCCTCGTCCCCGATCATCCGAATACCTGATACGCATCGTTCCATGAATTCTGATGGCAGGGATGAGATATACTATTCTGTTACACACACGATGCCAAGACTCACCTTCAACCCAGTCGATGAGTAACCTGTTCTGCTTCAGTTCCTCGTTCATGGTCTCCGTAATCTCGAGAATACACCGCGAAGCATCATATACGCGACCTTGAGCATACAAGGTCTCGCATTCGTGCTTCTTTTCATGTAAGCGGAGGGCGGATTCAGTCGCAGAAAGCTGATCTTGGAGTCCTTGGACAGTTCTCTCGAGTTTAGCTATTATCTGTGCTGCGGATACAGAAGAAAACAGATCAGAAAATTCGCAGTCGGGATGATCACAACCGTACCTGCGTTCACGTCCTCTGGATCAAACTCTACACGTATTGCCTCGATCTTTTCCTTCAACTGATTGACTGCGTTTTGAGAGTTGGAAAACACGTTACGGAGTTCCTGGAGAGTTTCGTCGAGATAGGCGATCTTGCGATCTGTAGAAGACGGGACTGTCAATAAGATGAAAGAAGAAAAGCAACCAGAACACACTCAAGCTCTCATCCTCAGCGCGAAGGGAGTTGATGTGTTTACTGAGGCTCTCGTTTTCAGCGTTGGATGCAGCAAGCTGGTCGCGCAGTTCTTGGATGACTTTCTCGAGACTCGCTATTTCATCCTCTGCATACTCATAGTAAGTAGAAGTCTACGTCCGCACAGTCGAGTCATTCAAAGAGTAAGCTCACTTTGGCGTGCATCCTGTGCATGCAAGGCCGAGATGATGTCTTCGACATTGTCTTTTTCCACCCTCAAGTGACAGATTTCCTGTTTCATCGACATCATGCGTTCAAACTTCAAAAGCTCGAGATTCAAACACACTGCAGTTCAAGGGATGCTGCCGTAATCAATTCTCACGCACTACAAGCAAACACCCAAATCAAAGACCACGAGCTTCGAGACGGCTCCTGAATATTGAATATTTCCTGGAACGCAGGATCGTGGTCCGCATCCAATAGACCGAGGTGATCTCCAGGGACCTCGGTATACATCGGCTCCCCATGGCTAAACTCAGACCACTGCCTGAGCTGCCCGTCCAACCAGTCTGAATCTTGCTGCGATCCAAGAAATGGAACCGCATAGAACACGTCCATGCCAGTGACGGCTAGAAGGACGAAAAACGGGGAATCATGAATCATGAGTGACAAACATACGAGCAACATGCGTCTGAGAACGTACAAACCGAATCGGAGGGCTCATACCCCTTGGCACACTCGACGAGCGACCCTGCAACGTCGACCCAGTGGCCGAACTTGTCTGGAGTGAGTTGAAGGTTGTCTAGACGCTTACGAGGAGACAAGCGCCACATCGCGTCCAGCTGCTCCCTGCGAGACAGACGGCGCAACGACGGCGCCAGCGTACTCGCATCATGCTCGGACATGAGACCGATAAAGTAGGTCAACTTCAGCATGCCGTCCGTCCAATCAATTTCATACATGCGGTGACCGATACGAGGAGGGATGTTTATGAGACCGACGAATCTGACTTCGTCTCCCATAGACTCGAGATGCTTCGCGACCTTGAAAGCAACCACAACGCACCCATCTCCTTTCCGAGCACTTGAAGACATTCTTTTGTGAGTGCCTTTGCATCCACCTCCACCGCCTTCCCATTCGCTTCCGGCGCACCGATACGACCTTGTATAGGCCCTGTCTTCCCCTCATCTCCAGGTGGATTCGCCACTATCCACGCTGCCGGCGTCTTTCTTGGTATAGACGCTATCTCGCACAGAATCGGATAAAAGTAGAATAAATGTGCAACGGACGACCGTTTCACCACGTCTGCAACGAGCGCCGATGGGGACAGACTTGGATCAATAGCTAATCGTACTGGGTGTCAGACCTCTTCAGGATGTGAGACGATGGGAGAAAAACGAACCGGGTAGCGATGCACTATTGACCGACGGTGCGTCTGAAAACGCAGCCCAGAGCGTTCCGGGCCAAAGTCGCAGGTCCAGCAGCTTGCGCAGCACGTAGATCAGTTCGTCTTCGCGAACCTTGAAAAACGTAATCAATAATCTTAATCAAGTGAATAGTATTACAGCGTCGTAATCACCTTGGGAAGTGCAAACCGCCGCGAAGCGCCTCGTCCGCGAGATATCTCACCATGACCGTCTTACATCGACCCAGCAATGAGGGCATACGCAAAGAAGCCACTCTCCTGCTCGAGGTCTCTTGGTCTACACCCGAGCACAATCGTCAGCCCAACCACGAAACTTGAAAAGACAAGGTACGCACCGCTTGGAAGAAATCAAGAACAGCAGATCGAAACACCAATACGAAAAGCGATCCCTCGGGGAATCCTCTGCCGTCGCCGTACTCCCAACGCTCTCCAAATCTAACTCTCAAATCTTCCCGCGAGTTACGCGACGAGCCCACGTTGTTCCATTCTCCAAGTCCTGGCGAGCCCGAAGTTGAACGCGGGGTATGGAAATTTGAATAGTTGACTACCATGGTGGAGTACCTTGAAGAGCTGACCGATGAGGTAGTCCGGAACGCATGGACCGCCTAGGTGAGGGACGAGATCGAAATTCTCGTCGGCCTCTTGATTCTCTAAATCAACATTGTCCGATATCGCAACGACTTTTGCATTCTTGGTGGCGCATCCCATAAACACCGGGCGGAGTAGATCATCCGAGGAGTGTGCACCATCTTTGCGTGATGGATGAGATGGACAGGCATATTATGGAACGAAGCATAACTAATCACGAACCCACTAGATGCGAGTGAAGCCGTAGCCTGCTCTGGCGACTCGGAAGACCTGAGAATTGCTAGCGATTTCTCGGCTCCCTGTTGGGGGACGAATGAACGTGCAACGTAAGTGGGCTGATGCCTATCCTGGAGACGAAAGGGAGTTATACCGACCTTGCCTATTTCGGGGTGTTTTCTCCTGTCATAGACTCACGGGCGAGAGACTAATGAGAATACATCAGTTACACTCGATAAACGGTACGAATGCGTCGATTTGAATACCTGCAACTTGAACCCCGTCACAAGGAACGCTTCCCCAGGCCCAGACAGCTGCGCGGTCCATGAAGGAACGACATTATCCGAGTCTATTGTGTGCGAATCCGTGGAGCATCGAGCTCGCGTTACGTTGGTGACGAGGTGGGCTGAGCGGGCTTGGATCTCGGGTGCGGGTACAAACTTCAAGGCGGTGATCATGTGGCAGTATCGTGTCGCTGGTCGCTGTGGCCCGTGTGCACGCCTCGCTGCTGCCTTGTGGCTTGAACGAAAGTGCAACGCATCCACCACATCACTCCATACACTCACCAGACTCACGCAAACCAAACTGTACGGGCCAATCTAGCCATGAATCCAACCACGTATGTGTTCGCATTCCGGTCATGGGTAACTTGCTGAGGGCGATTCTAGAGCAAATAGTACAATCATCATCAGAGGTAAGTCTGGTGTACGCGTTTCTTGTTGTATATAAATTGACATTGTTCTTGATTTTTTCTAGCAATCGAACTTCGCTCTGTCGGGAAGCGAAAACGTTTTTTCTCGAGGCAATATCAAGTCAAATTCTCCATAGGCAGTGCATCGCAGATGACGAAGAAGGCAAAAGAGAAAGAGAACTTCTGTACCACTTGGGTCGATAATTTCTTTCTGTGCGTACATATTCATCTTTCGATGCTAGCGAACTGATTTATCTCAGTGACGGCAACGATGAATCCGTCCTCGTTATTGATGTGTACCGTGACCGAACCTATCACATTGGACAACCGAAACTGGTGGGAAGCTTCAATGACACCATTGGTAGTATGGTCGGCAAACTCACTGCGGACAATGGTATGAACTTGAAGACTTTCTTTTCCGTCCGTTGTGCTGATGCGATCTTTCCGATCAGTCCTCCAGGAGCGCCTTCCAAGCTTGAAGCCCGATGGTTCCGATCTTTCGTACATCACCATCAAATTTGCGTTGGCCGTTGACGCACCTGGGAGTACTAACCCCCCGGGCAAACGCCAAGCTGAACAAGCAGTAACCGAGGAGACCACAGCGACCGACGCACTTGGTTCCACACCCACAGCTGGCGGTGAACCAGGCTTCACGGTCGACGTTGACTCCAACGCAGACAAAAGCCAAGCTAAACAAGCACAAACCGAGGCGACCGGAGCGATTGACGAACCTCGTTCCACACCCGCAGCGGTTTGCGTCGCACACACGGCAGTCGACGATGGCCCTAACGCGCACAAACGCCAAGATAAACAAACAGTCACCAAGGAGACCGGAGCGATCAACGCACCTCGTTCTACACCCGCAGTGGTCGACGTTAACTCCGACGGTGACAAAAGCCAACCTATTCAAGTAGTCGCCGAGGCGACCAGAGCCATCGACCCACTTGGTACCACACCCGCAGCAGTTGACCTATTATCCTCGGTGGTCGACGTTGGCTCAAAGGTTGTGAATGGAGCAGAAGCATTCGACAATACGTGGGGTATTTTGTTGGAAAGGATCGAACTATTCAACAAGATCGTGGCCAGCATCGCCGAGGTATTTTGACGTTTAGTCTCTCGACACTCCCATGATCTCAATGCAAGACAGGTTCATCCCTACGCGTCGCTTGCTTGGTCTATTATATCCGCCGCAAACCGAGTATGTCTCTTTCTCCATCATGTCACTGTCGCTAATTGATCGCGGTGCGGCACACAGGTGCTGGTAGACCAGAAGAATCGCGATGACCGGGTTATTCGCCTCGCCGCCATGATGAGTGACGCCTTCGACTTCGTCGACGACGCCGAACCTTTGAAGGCGATCGAGGCACACAAGAAGACTATCACGGTTACGACACAGCAAGTGACGGAGTGTGGGTACTTCGTCAATGAATATGCCCAACGAAAGAACTTTGGTTAGTCGTCGTCGAATCCGCCTTTCTTTTCTCTGAACTCTGTATGCAGGCGCACGGATGATAAAATACACGTTCTCTGATATAGATACAAGGATCGACGGTTACGAGACCAAGTTAGCAGAGCTCAAGAAATCATTCCTGGAGGGTGTGACATTGCAAACGGGTATCACGGTCGTTCGTATGATGAATGTCGTCGATCATACCGGTGAGTCAGACCTGTTCAACGGACTGTTGGGAGAATATTCATGAACCTCCAATATAGCGAAAGCCATAGACCTGAACGACATACCATACGCATCAGGTGCTAGATATGTGCAGGAAAAGGGATGTACTCCCGGGACGTGCCTGCCCTTGCTTCGCGAAATCTGTGATATCCTCAATAACCCCGACAAAGACGCCCCAAGAGTGTGCTAGCTCACCGGCGTGGCTGGGTCGGGCAAGTCTGCAGTGGCTCACACGATCGCTCGACTGTACGACGAGCAGAAGCGACTGGGCTCGTCGTATTGCTTCTCCAGTACCGATGTCGCCAGGCGAAACCCCCAAAATCTGTTCAGCACTATCGCACGGGACTTGTCTGATCATGATCCGCAGTACAAATCTGCCCATTGGGATGTCGTGAAAGACGACCGTGCGCTTCGCATGTCCGCATCACCCGCCGAGCAGATCGAGCGGCTCATCATCGAACCCTGTGGGCATCTTGACCCCATCGGGCCATTGGTGGTCGTCATAGACGCCCTCGATCAAAGTGGCAGTCGAACCGATCGCGGGCAACTGCTGAAAGCTATCTCAAAGCAGATTTCCGAGAAAACCCTTCCAACCAACCTTCGCTTCTTGATCACTGCTCGACTCGAAGATGATATCTTCTCCACGTTCGCCTCGCAGGCTTTACTGAAAATTTGATGCAATAAATAATGAGGATCCTCATCAATATAGTGATGCAAATCGATGAGGGTCTTACTTGATGCATGAAATTGTTCATTGATATGGAAAGCCAGACAGCCGCGCTCAAAAAATGATCCGCCAACGCCAGCACTTATTTAGGTAGTGATTGATGTCGGGACACCATCCACCATAGTCTATAGATATCACTTTGTGAAGTATTTATTTTCCCTTCACAAATGGCTGACTAGTAACTACCGAGTGCCAAGGATGGAATGTCAAACGGTGTAACCGTGTAAGTGAGATGAACGACAAAATAGTTTACAAATTACAACGCGCCAACGCGCAAGCCAAGAATCATTACAGCAGTTCCCGGTGGCGAGTGCTGAAACGAGCGAAATTTTTTAAGTCCCTCTGTTGTTGTGTGATATTTTTTCAAGTCGCGAGTGCCATTAATTTTGCAAACTGCTGTAATCAAGAAAAGACAATTTTCAAGAATATAGTACAATGTATATAGCGATTGATGCACTCCCCTTATCATTCTCGAGCAGTGCGCTTGCTTGCTTCAGTGAGTCTGAAAGACGCAAGCCTGAAACCTTTCCATTTGCAATACCGGTTGCAAATGTGCTCGTTCTCGTCTCGAACAGAGCTGCCGAATGCTCCACATTTCCGTCACAGAACAGCTTGAGCCCACCACTGGCACTGGCACTGACCTCACTGTGTTAACGAAGTTAGTATTCGACAACAGTAAAAACATTGATATCATGTAACCGAATCCACTTACGGGTGTGTCAAGATCTGTGGGTCGGTAAGAAGTAGTCCGCTCCCCGCGAGACGGGATAGCAAACTTGGCAAGACTCGTGAGGAAAGCATCCCTAGGTGTCGTCAGCGAGAGCATTCCAGCGACATTGGTTATCGCCTCATAGCTTGTCAGAACTTCGACAAGGAGATCATCGGAAAGATTGGTGGATAAGATGAACGATAAGGCCGCAAGGAGGGCGGGCCAGCCGTTATCAACCATCGAGCGAACGATGCGAAGGTGTCGCGTCGCTAGCTTGTCTGGGGGTAAAGAAGCCATGTCGAGAGCTGGTGGGGAACGCATAAGGGGGTCTCCAGCTGCTCGCGGACGTTGTACCACAAACGTGTTGTACAGAGGCCCAGTGAAGAAACGAAACCTTCGCACAAGGAGACGATGCACTGCACGCCAAGGAGGCATATGTAAGACTCTGGTATCAGAGGCGAGTCCGCCTTGTCCAGTTGATCTATACTGTAGCGATAGTTGTTTCTCAGTGGAGTCGAGATAGCAAAAGTGTATACATACCATTGCAGCTTCATCGCCGATGTCTGTACGCTTAAACCAGCGCCAGTGCTCGTCATGCCAACAACACCAGAACCCGTTGCACTTGCTGCTGTTGCAGCTGCGTCTGCTACCATTCCCGCAACCCCACCCATATCCAAGCTGTAACTCGAACCGCTCTCAAAATGCAATGCCCCGACACCCGTCATTTGAGAGCTCACGCCCAGCAGAGCGGGTTTCTCAGTCAGTAGTCGTTTCAGCGAGCTGATTAACGACGAAAAGACATTGGAATCAAATTTTTCGGCATCATAACGATCGCAAATGTTGCGAATCAACTCCGCGTCGCTGCAAAGGCTGTGAAACTCTTCCATTAGACAGAACAGATGTTACTCCGAGGGATTGGATGAGCACACTCTCGCATGCTCTCTATCGCAAGAACTCGCGTCCAGACGGGGCGTGAGCCGGAATGGTCTGTCGAATTTGGGTCGGTGTCATCGGATATCATTCTGATCAATAACATTGAGGAACACTTCGGCCTCCGTTTTCACTTCGAACGAGAACTGTCTCAAAAGCAAGAAAACGACGCGAGTACATCGGAGTGTGAGAGGAAATACGTGTCTTTCCGACAACGACTTGAGTAACATCGGGCAGAGGTGATGTTTCAGAGTTGCTCGTGCTGTGGTATCGTAAGGAATGGACATCGTCGTGAAAGAACGTGGATGTATACCTTTCGGAATAGTTCATGATAGTTGGTGAGGACGCTCTCGACGAGCTCGAGCGCGAAAGTCTTGTGTAGATGTTCGAGAGCGAGAAAGTGGGGTTCCTCCGAATTGGCAAGTAAACACAGATCCTCAAAGACCGAATACGCGTCCTTCGCGAACGGTCCCAGAACTGCGGTAGTTCCCTCCAGGAGAATAGTGATTCTGGATTTAGATCTTGCTTGTCCTCTTCGACCATCTTGTCGACGACGAACATTACTAGTTGACGAAGCGTGGCAGCAGCGGTGGACGACACGACTGCAATCCGAGAGTCTTGTAGCTTGAAGCACAAAAGAAGTGCCTGCACACATGTTCAGAGTCGTGATTTTGAGC
>JBBPPX010000363.1:0-23966 GCA_038092235.1 Leccinum boreale | reverse complement strand
AGGTCCAAGGTCACATGATACTAATTCCGGACTCAAATTTAAAGTGCACTTTGACTCAAGGTTCATAATGATATGCATATCATTATTCTGAGAATAGTAGCTAGTACTTGTATAGAAATATTACCATAGGGTCAAGGAGCCAAAACCACTTGTATTACAATTAATTGCAACACTGGATGAGTTCCCAAACCAATCTTTCTACTGAACAGATTTTGCCCAATCACTTTTGAATTGAGCAATAAAATTGAGCCATGGCAGATTTGCCCGATCCGGGAACCTCGGTGAGCAGGCACACTCGCAGGGCATCTTTATTGAGATTGTTGAGGACGTCACAGATTTCGCCGAGGAACAATTTGCATGTGCCTGGAAGGCATCTTTTCTCATGAGTGTATCTAGCGCTGAACACATCCGGCATGTCATTCAAGTCGATGGATTCAGCTGTGTTCAGATCTGTCACTCCAGATTAGCATATCCTTCCAAATGCAATTGATCAATCTGGGCCCTGTCATTAACCCGTCAGCCTCAGCCCCACATACAAGATCCAGGAAATAGAAAGCTCACTCACCGCAACTTGCATCTTGCGACTCAGCAGCTCCGAAAACGCCTCGTGTGCATATGCCCACCTCGGCAAGTCTCACCACCCACAGAATGTCCCAGTACAGATTGATCGAGTCTTGTTCTGCATTGCCAGCGACACTCCGCGTCCAAAATGAATCACGCCCCGTTGTACTGGAAAAACAAAACAAACACAAAACAGAAACAGAAATATTCAAGGCACGCTAGTCGCCGAGTCGGTCAGGAGCAAAACAAAGGTATGACCTTCAAGTGCCATGTACGTGATCACATGTAGCACCTGAAATTTCGACTACAACAGGTTCCGAACCTCCTTGAACAGCGTGATCATATTCGTGGATCAAAGTTGACCGCGAGCTGAAACCCGCCCCCACGGAGCCAGACAATCTCAAACAGACGTCCATTTATGGCCATGTCTCGTCGGTTGATGTAGTGCAGACATGTGTCAGAGACCGGTCGGTTGTCAACTTTCGAGCAGAAAGGGATTGCGTGGCGACAATTTATTCACAATGATGTTCAAGTTCGTTTGTGTGCATATACAACAAGATGGCTCACCTTTTGATAAATGTGATCGACTGCGGATCAAAGTTGACTGCGAGCTGGAACCCGTCCCCACGGAGCCAGACGATCTCAAACAGACGTCTGTTTAAGCCCATGTCTCATCAATAGGGATGATTATGCGGCGACAATCTATTCCCAATGACATTCAAGTTCGTTTGTGTGCATATACAACAAGATTGCTCACCTTTTGATAAAGCATTGAAAATTGCTCGAGAAAACTCTCCTTGTCTGTCCATCAGATTATCGAGATGGTCTTGTAAGATGGTCCGCTGGACGAGTTTCTATTTGGCAATGTCAGCCTTTCTACATCAGAGGTGGAATGATCAGTGAACGTACCGACATCGTAAACCAATTACCATAGGGAAACAGGAAGGGCTCAAGACTGAAAAGGTCCTCGTCGTATTCTCTGAGCTTGACAACTTTGAGCACAGCGTTGTGAAGATCGGCTTGACGGATGGTTAAAATTTTCCCTTGACGCGAGTCCCGTGGTTCTGATGGACCCTGATAGGGCTTGCTCATTGCGCACAACCCTTTTGACGGCTTTAAGTTCTTTGAAAGTGGCCTGCAGTTCAGGGTGGGATTTTCACTAGAGAGAAACAATTGAGAACACGAGAGAGTGGAGTGAGAGAGACTACCAACTCAACGACCTTTCTCTTCTTGCCGTTTTCTTGTAGTTTTTTTTTCCAACCTTGTCATCGGTGTTCAGACTAGTGGGATTTTCCTTGAAGCGATTCCTGCTTGCAAGTTCTAGACTCTGCGATAGCCAGGAGCATTCCAGACTTGGATTTCTTGGGGGTATATAGGGGTCGTGAGTGGGCTATCATGTAATGTCGGTCGTTGGGAGTCGTTGATGAAGATGAAGGCATTGGCTGAGTTTCCCACGCAGCAGGTAAGATTCACAATGTTGTTCCCACATAGTAGCAGATCAAATAGAGATAAGATAAATACAACATCACTCCACCTCATCGATCGACGGAGGCCAGCCCAACTAAACCTGAGCGACGATGCCTGGACACAATGTGTGTGACAAGAACATCGACATCGTGTTCTTCCTCGTCACCTCCAACTTGTCCCAGGCACGAGCAAGTTCATTGTCGTCCTCAGCCAGAGGATAGTTGGGCACAGATCTATCCAGCGGTGCTTCCAAAAAAGCTCTGACCGTCTCGTACAACTGGACCTCATCCAAGCAGTCATGTGCGCCCCCGCCAGTGGTGATCCACTCCTTCACGACCCCAAATATCTCTGAATGGTATTGTATAACGTGGATGGGCGCGTTTGGAGCGGTGTTGCTCGAGGGTCAACTCCACATGAACTGTTTGCATAACAGCTTACATCTCATTTAGCCTCTGAGAAGACGGGGGAATCCTCGTACTCGCCTTGAAAAACACATATGGCGTCACGAAACTGCAAAACATCTTCCACCACACCTGCGCAAACTCGCATCGATCGATAATCAAATCCCTCATATTCCCATCCCGCAATGATGTCTCCCCGTTATTTTCTGCCACCGCGACCGAAACACCCTTGAGACCATGGATAAGCACGTTCACCAGCCTGTCCATCGTCCCGGCTTGCACAAGCACTCAAATCGGCTGTTTGGTGGACACCTCCGTCATCACTGTGTGATTCGCGCATTTGGATATGGCAGGGAGTGAGTTCCTCCGCTGCACGCTGCTCTTGCGCTCGAGTCCCTGCAAAGAGCCAGGCTTCACCCGTATAGAAGGCGTTTGAACAATCGTCCTTCGCTGCTCGATGTTTCAATCGCTGAACTAGGTGGACGAGAGGGAGCGTGCGACGCTGGCCTCGAAGTTGAACCCAGATCCATGTCAGAGCGGCCCACGAGAAGCAGTTCCCCATCGTACACAGAAATGGCAGTTCCTCCTAGATCAACGTCTCTGATCTTGCACAAACGTTCGCAGAGAGGTGTCGAGGTTGCAAAGTTGTTGGAGCTCATCCACGCCGAGTTTAGTCGGCCCACTCTCAAGACGACCCCTCCATACCTGACCTCAATCAATCAGAGAGACAGTGGGTAAAGGTTTGACAAAGAGAAGGAGAACCAGAGGATGACAGTGTGTATGAGGCGTAGCAGTAGACTGACTCCAGAAGAATGGTTTAAATAATCCTTTCCTCCGTGGTTCGGCAGCCAAATAAAGCGACATGAACTGGTTGATGCTAGTGCTATGCATCAGCTTCTATCTCACAAGCCATCGCACAACGAAAAATACCGCTGGAATTTCAGAGCAAACACATTCTGTATGCCCTTCCCATCAGAGAAGTCCTCCCAAAGCGAAACCAGCCTATTGACGTCCTGAGCAAGCGAGGCACACTTGACGGGTGTCCTTGAATAGAGAGCAAAGCGCGTACTGAGACCCTCGAAGATACTCTGCGCCTTTAAAAGTGGCTCGGTCACCCAATACTCGTCGTCTGCATGAGTTTGTAGGCGGACTTGATGGAAATTTGCAGGAAGTCGCTCGGGCAGATGCACTATAACCACGATGACCATCCCATATGCGAGACCAAGTGAAGTAAAGGCAGACAAGTGTCGCACCAGCTCCAAGCATGCTGCTGTTGAAAGACATCGCTGCGGGTCTGGGAAGAATAGTGCACGCTTAAGAGGGTTGGGGAATTGGAAGAGAGGCTGAAAGAAAGGAAACAAAGCAGTCAGGTGGCATGATTGGAGGTTATGTAATGACCTAACCTTGACGAGAGGGATGCATGACAACATGTGGGTAACCTTCACCGGCGGTGCTCCCATTGACTGGAGAGCAGACTTGCCTAAAGGTGGAGGGAGTCTCAGGGGGACAACTTTGGAGAAGAGCTTCCCAACTGGCAGACTAGCCCTCGGCGACTCGGATGAGTCGAAGCATTTACTTCCCTTGCTCTGAGCCCTATGTTGTACCAGCTCAGTGGCCTACTCATGCCCACAGACAAGTTGTTGTACAAGAATAAGTACACCACCTGAGACATTGTGTGAACGTTCAATGAAAAGAGACGGAGCACCACGGGCTATAACAACCAAAATGGACCCGAAATTCTTCTCCCAAGCTCGGTGCTTCGGATGCATAGGATCCGCATTGTATAGGCTTTTCGAGTTGTTCAGTGGAATGTAGACGATGGCGAAGAGAGCGTGCCAAGAATGCCAGCAATGGAGGAGATGCCGAGCACGGAAGCACACTTTGTGGTCGCAAAAGGAGTACCTGCAGAAGAGGAACCAGACGCACCGGAGGACTTCACACCACCAGACCCTGATGTGCTAGTGGGCTGAGGAAGGCTGGTGTACAGCTGAGCAGACTGGAAGGTGGCGCAGTTGGAAGACGCAGGAACGACAGGAGTTTATGGGGGGTTAACATTGCCCGAGTAAGGTTGGCTGTAGGTCATCGTGACACCACCAGAAATATAGAGGCTGGCAGAGGTCTTGAGGTCGGAATTACAGACTTCAAAGGAACCGTTCTTAACGTTGCTAGGCTGGTTGTATGTGCATCCCAGGCAGTCGTAAATGTTCTAGCAGTAGGCAGATTGGTCGCTGCTAGAAGCTGAGGGGGTGCAAATGGTAATGCAGAACGCACCTCCACCCGAAGCTGCAATGACAGTCAGCAAGAATGAACGCGAGTGAAACAATATTTGGAAATACTTGCTTTGCCCAGTTGGTGACCTGCTGTACGAGCTGTTATTGCCGCCAATCGTGGAGTAGGCATTCGAGTACATCAGACCACCAAGAGGGTTACCACACTGAAGAACAGATGATGAGAAATATTGCAGTAACGACCCGCTTTCCAGCGTTCGGGACCAAAGTTGGGCCTCTGCCTCTGTCACACATGTGCATGCTCACAAGGTGCATCCGCAACCGAGTTGGAACAGTGTAGTAACATGGCCGAGGACGGAAAGATACATTCGTCTTCTCCAGCGTGGCAGTCATGGAGCGAGTCAGCCGACATGGAAGCATTACGGATGCTACCAAACGGCGTGAGAGGGCCACTGCAGTGAACCTGCAGTCAATATTGTTCGAGTTATCCGAGATCTCGCGGGAGTGATAGATGCCTCCGTGGAGAACCTTGGCATGGAGAGTGTGAGAGTGGTTAGAAGTTGAGAGGGTGTTACATAAAAAAGGGAGGTGCTATACACGTGCAGATAGGTTCAATGAGGAGGGCCACGCAGCGACAAAACAGGAAACGTACTCTGAAAGTCCACATCTGTGAGCTGCAGCAATTCTCAACTTGTAAGGTTGCGTGTGTGGACAGCCTATGAGATGACGTCCCGAAGTTGCAAATTCGTCCGTGTTCCATTGTTTTGGGTGGTGGTGATCATGAATGTGAGTGTGTTTCTGATGGCCTTGCAGTGGCATTGCTCAGCATGGTCCCTGCCCTCCGCGCACGTTCATCGTTGGGTGAGCGTGGGTTCCTCTGCACGTTTGAACAGTGCTGACTCAGCGCTGTCTAGCGTGGGCGGGAACGATGGCGACGAAGTCTTCAGTGGCGGCGGTGGCTCCTTGTTCGATGCGAATTAGGATTCTGTGACGGAGAGCTGTATTTGGCTTCTGGTGGGTCCTGAGAGAATTTATTGTTGCAGGGTGTTCGAAGATGCTTTGGAAAACTTCCTATGGAGGGGGGCGGGAAAAGGGAAGGCAGATGTGTAGCAAGTGGCCATCATGGCCATCTTGGCTGTGGCAGATGCGCATCTTGTATCCAGAGTCATCTGGAGATCTGAGACCTCAGCATTGAGTTTGGTGATTGTAACGAGAAGCTGTTCTGACTGTGCAGACAAGGTTGGTGTGGAGAGGAGGCCTGCCTTCTTGGAGGGTATCCTGGAGGGAGTGGCAGACTTGCGGTCCTCAAGATTATGAACTAGGTCGGCACACTCTTGCAGAACGAGGTCTACTATCCTCCATTCGTCCTCGGAGGCGCATGCCTTGAAGTCAAGTTTGCGTGTATGTATACTGCATCAGCTAAATGGATAGCTCTGAGTTGGCTTCGTGCGTCGGTAAGTTCACTGGTACGTACGAGCGGTGCGTCCTCGTTGAGAGCGATCTTGTGTGAGAGACGTCGGAATGTGAGGGAGAGTTCCTCCGCCTATTGTACTGCTGGGTGAGGGAGCTCCGAGTCATCTGGGTTCGAGTGGATTCAGAGGACGTTGAATTCGTGTGAGAGGTGGGCATTTTCCTGTTCAAGTGCGGTGGAGTGATCACGTTTGTTTGATTATCGTGGGTCTCCTCACTGATGGGTGGTGGTGGCGACATGATTCTCATTGGCAATGACTGTGATGCGGTCTACCACTCGTATGGGATCAGACCGCTCTCTGTTACTTCAAGGCACTTTTGTGATGTCTTGTTTAAAGATGAGCATGATATGAACAGACAAATGTGTTGTCTGGAACACCTGGTGAACATTGAGAAGTAGCACTTGAGGAAAGAGAGGTTAGAAAATATACTCTGTGCATGAGCATGCCCGAGCTTATGGGTATGCTTGCAGGGCTGGTGCTCTGTGGAACTGCCTGGGTCTGACGCACGGTGGGTGCTGGTGGTCTAAGTCGAGGTTCCGGTTGCGCTGGGACAGGTAGATTGGCTGTTGTCGTCCGAGAATGTATGAGCAGGTCCCTTTGGGCTCGCGGTGATTTGGTCACAAGTTTTGAGCCCAGACTCGAGAGCTAGAGTCCTTGTACGGTGGTCAATGTTCGCATGGGGTATCCTGATCTGACTGGGTTCTATCGGTCTATTGGACGTGCAAGCTGATACAGCAGAAAATGACACAGGTTATTGCGGTAAAGGTTTATGTTATTAAGGTGTTTGTTCTCAAGTCGAACTGATAATATCCAAATTCACATCAGTCATGGAAATTGGAGAGGGAGACAACAAAGAAATTCCACTGAGAGCCCTGTAACATCCCCAACATGCCAGCAACAAACATCCTTCATTCCAAGTACACTTCGTCAAGGAATAAAACAGCCACATGAACCAAAGGCATAGGTCAGATATCTGAGAAGTGGTTCTGGAATGAGATGAGTGCAATATTAGGTTTCCGATCTTACAATGAGGTAATATTAATGGTGCTAGGATAATATTAGCTGCATTGGAGAGATCGGGTCAGCATAATGTACCAGAGTGCGCAATGAGTAAAGAAGCTGCGGTCTTCGCAATGGATAGCAAGCGAGTGCATCGGAATGTCCTGAAATAGAGATAGTATCGTCGTTTCACAACATAAGAAGGCAGAAAGGCGTGCTGAGGCAAGAATATAAATTAACAGTGATAATATAAATTACCCACATCTAGAAGCAGTTGTGCAAAGAGCTCCATGTCCCTCAAGCAATGCATGCAATATTTCAAAAAGGTTAACACGCCGAAGATACAGTACCATCCCTAATTTTCAGGCACAGTGCACAAAGCGTGCCCCCATATCAAACACTTCATATCCAGACATGGTCAATGTCAGACCAGGATGAGGAAGGCTGAAATGATAGAAAAGGACTTACGCGGAGTGGGTGGACTATGACTATGATGGTGAAAATGGGCCAAATCAAGGGCCACAGCATTGGGGAACCAATCTGAAATCTGAGCCAAGGAGAAGCAAAACACGTAGGCCAGCGTACACAACAGGAAAGACGGAAGCTTCACATCTGGTCAGAAATCTGGCCGCCTGTGCATACTATGTAAAACATATCTCAAAGTATTCGCGGCAGATGATCAAATCGTGATCTTGGATTCAGTCCTAAGTGGTTTATCAGAGTGAGAACATAACAAGATAGTAGCAATGTACGAAAGATACAGAAGTAGTGAATATTGCTGTGTACCCATGCAACGATATTAGGATATCAAGAACCGTGTACATAAAAAGCAGGATATTGGATGATGGGAGTCTTCTCTGTGTATATTCCTAGAACACTGTGAGGCGAAGCTCAGAATGATACCACTGAATACTTCAAGGAAAGGTTCCTACTTAGGTGACGGCTGGCTACAACTGCAGGAAGTGCTAGCCCCGACCACCATCCAGAGCGGAATGTACTTAGGTGCGTTCTTGATGTTGATCAACTCGAAAAGGCAGATGAGTGCTGTCTTACTATCTCTGCGCTCTGGATACTAGGTTCACATGTGAGTGAGAGTAATTCATGACTCCATAGCGAACCAAATGGCAAGATGTTCCATTTCCTTGATCATAGCACTTACCAGTGCACCAGAGCCAAAAGCAGAAGGCTCTACCTTCAAAAGGTATACTTGAGTGTTGCACAATCGCAAACCAACATGGCCGCATACTTTCCTTCATGTAGGCGTCCAAGACAGAAATTTTAGTGATTTTCTTGTATTTCCTCAACGCTTTCAGAAAGCCAACGAGATCAAGACCTTTATGCAAAACAAACAGAATTACAAGCGGTCCATGGATAGCACAGGAAGAACCCATGCACCGAAAATGCTATTTCTGTCAGCTTGATGAAACCCTGTGGATTTCGTCTTGGGTTTTGAAAATCAGTTTAGTGACGAAAGAGCAAGATAAACTCTCTTGGCCCGGCTCTGAGCATCTGATTGCGCAGAGGATTTTGACCTAGACACACGGAGACAACTGGTATCTGGATCCTTGAAAATGGTGGAACTGAAGAGGAATATTATGAGCTCAAGTTCGGTGGTTGTTACTGTACTGATGGCCCACTGTTTTGGTGATCCATTTTTTTGTTTACGGAGGAAGCTAGCGCGAGGATATCTGAGTTGGCTAAATGTCTCATTGCGATCAGTTTCCGAAAGTGGTGAATTTGCGATGCTTGATCGATCCATGCATGTCTCTTCATGATACAGAGTCCTTGTTCAAGGATAATTATAACTTGTGTTCAAAGGCGTTCTCACCTTTCAACTTACCCTCGGTATTTCCAATAGTGAAATCGACGATTGTTGGCATAGAGTGACTTGACGCATCTAGCTGCAGCGGATCATTTGCTTGGATGGCTCTTAACTGTATTTTCAGAGTGCAATAGTCTCTGTCGAAGAACAGATGGAATGGTTCTCAGGAATTGAGGGCAAATCAGAATAATCACACACAAGAAACCTTGCTCACCTCCCACTGCTGTCACTCTGATCGTCCTTCTCAGCCCCCGAGCCTGAGATCCACATGTCCTTGGCGATCACCAGTTTCACAGTATTGACTTCGAACCCGCAGAAATCCAAATCTAACCGGGACCGCGCAGAGGCGCTGGGCTCCTTATTATTGACATTGATGTCGTCAGCAGCCACCAACGACAATCCACTCTTGTGGTCCTCAAAGAAGTTCGTCAGTGAAGCCTCCATAACCTGCACAAACGGAGAGATCCGGAGCTGGACACATCCGTGACCGCCATGGGCCTCGTACAATTTCAGGATGACCGTGCGCTCTTGGACTCATGGTCGTCGTATTTGCCTCGCTTGATTGTCTCCAAAAAGACATTGGGTGAACCCTCAAGCCAGAAGGGTGATTTGGAAACAATTGGCAGGTATTGATCGAGAGTGCGAAGCACGGCTCTTACTACATATTGATTTAGACATGTTAGCTCCCCGTTCCACACCCTAACCATCTCGACACAACGTCGTCACTCATGATAAAGAGGTGAGTTGAAAATGTAAGTGGCCCTTGGCATGTCAGACTCCAAGAAGGATCCGACGTGTGGCATTACCCCCCAAGAGAATTCGTGTGCCCCTACAAGACCACGTGAGCCACTCCCGCATACAGCAGCGATTAGATACACGACGTGCCTTAGTCCTGCTCCGCATCAGGGGCCGTGGCTGCCCTCAAGAGAGAAAGCTGCAACACATTTCCTTGACACGAGTATCCATACTTTGATTCAGATAGGAATGCGACCCCATTCCGTACTCGCTTGAGTCAGCAAACTGTAACAGTGTGTCAGAGATGTCAATACAGCAATGGGTGTACCAGAGTGAGAAGTGGCACCAGACCTTGTGACCACAGACTTCAAATCTGGCGGCAATCGAAGGTCATGTTCTTGTGTGTAGGTCGCTGGACCCACCCGAACTGAGACTCGTACGTGGCAACTGTATTGTTGATATTGATATTGAGTGGCAACTCGACTATATCATGACATGTTATCCGGGACCAGGGAACAGGTTCGTCAAACACTCACATTTCAAGATCTGATGCCTTTCGCGCCGATTGACCTTGGTATTAAAGGTGAATAGTGGGCGCGAATCCTCCCTCGGGGTGGCAACAAAACAGACAATTGTGGGCATATGAAGACTCAAGCGCATATTGGACATTCTAATGAGGGACAATAAGCGGATGGATTACATGTAAGTATTTTCCACTCGGGGGTCTGTGGAAAGCAGCTCAGTTAGTCAGTATGCAAGGATGAATTTCGAGGATACATACCAGGGCATCTTGAAGGTATCTGCGGAAAGACAAAGGGGAACAAGCGGGGTGTTCGTCAGGCATGAACAAGGCAAAAAAGAAGGTTGTCAACTATTTTCTTTTCCGTTCAGAAAAATTGCATCATGTGGAAAGAAAAGTGGTGGTAAAATAAAACAATAGCAGGTAGATACATCAATCTGATTCAATCAGACTTTGACAAAGCAAAAAAGAAACCCTTGTCACCATACTTATTCAACCAGAACTGTTCACTTGCTTCCAATGCCGTCTGCATCTGTAGATGAGTGTGTGCCTTTTCACCAAAATGAGGGACCAAGTGAGTGTGCGACCGAATGCGGGTGACAGGAATCACGTAGCCTCATGGAGTTCCATCACAATGCTTTGCCCGTGTCAACAGGTACATCCCCGTAGACAAATCATGTCTTGTAATGGTAAATGACTGTACGTACGCTAAAATTTCATCCGGTACAGTGGTGGGACGATCTGGCCAAATTGGTCGGAATATCATTCGTAGTTGGGCAACATGGTGTCCTGGTAAATGTTATAAGTTGTATACAGTTCCATGTTTAAACATTAAACTACCTTGAAGTCCGTGATAGGGCCACAGAGAGTTGTCCGACCTACTAATGATTGTAGGAGCATAGTGTCCAAGGGGCCATGCATCAGAAGGTGGTTGGGCCGAAAGTGCCTGTGGTGGTTCCAGAGACCCTTCGGTGTAATATGGCGTTAACTGAATGCGAATCTTGAACCACACCTGGATACGGGAGAATGGGAGAGAATTCATGCTTGAAGGGGTTGCGCGTTGCGCATCTTGTGAGGTGGGCTCTGTTGGAGTAAGCTTGCAATTGAGAAAGTCGTGAATTGCACCAGGAAGGTCAGAAAGCTGGAACCTCTCAACGGCAGCATCAAGGGTGAGACTCGTGAGTGATGGGTCCCTGCTGACATGGAATGCAGTCTGTTTCACCGCAAACGTCCTGTATGGGCGCAGAGCAGTAGGGTACAAGCCATTCAGCAGTGCTTTTGCTCTCTTGAAATAATCAGGTATCTTGCGTGCGACGCGATGCTGATGCTGATCTGGATTGGTGTCATTGTTACCACCGCCGCCGCCGTCGTTGTCGTCAACTTGTTCTGCTTGGCGAATAGAGGTCGCATAGTTGAACAAAGAGCATTTTTCAATGCGGTCAAGATATCGGCACATTTGGCCATAAGAGTCGTGGTTGTTCCCGGCACGTGCAGGCTTCTTTACTAGATAGATGTGGGCCCGCTCCGTTACATCTGCCATCCACTGCATTGGTGCTCCTTGTTTGCGTATGCTTGGCGCAATGCTCTGAAGCAGCTCTAGCTTTGGAATTTCCCAATGCTCGATGACATGCTTTCCAGTACGTGCACCTGCTTTGATGATCGAAGATTTGTTGTCATGGAATTCTTTCAGAGCATGCTCAACTTTTGTAATGTCACCATCTTGAAAAGAGGGAGCTTGGGCGTAATAGCAAAAGTTGTTGAGCGCCCGCAGCGCAATGAGGCATTGGCGGGGTACAGATCCAGCAATAATGCCAATCAAATACCAATGAATGTTCCAGTGATCACGGCCGGTTGGTGATTTGAGAACGGTGACGCCTTCTGGAAAATGTCGGTATCCAATGAGTGGCTGGAGTAAAGTGAAGTGATAATCGAGCTCATCTGCGCCAATGAGGTTTACGGCCCAATGGAAGTCGTGGTCATAGGTGAATTTCCACCAGTGGTGGAGGGGCTCGGGGCCAAATGCAACGGCAGGTTCAGCAAGTGGCCAGTCTCCCCAGAAGGGCCTGTCCACACCATTGAGAGATGGACGACAGGCTTTGAAAAACGCTGCCAGATTAGAGGGAGAGGTGGTTGATATGATTGTGTTCAGTTCGGACAGAGTGGCTAATGCGGTGCGCGTTGGATGACGGAACGGGTCGCCAAATTGCTTCTTTGTAGCTGTAGTAATGTGGGACGCATTGTTACAGACGCCAGACAAGGCACGTGCCTCGGGTGTGTCAGTGATATAGGCAGCGAGTAGGGAAAAGCAATATTTGCTGTTTCCAACAGGGTCGCTCATCATCCGACCATAGCGCGCTGCTATCTTGAGGGGTTCTACGATGATGCTGATGGAATGGTGAAGGAGCCTGTCTGCGAGCACCCCTCAGAGGCGGTGGTTCCGATGAATAAATTTAGGAATGGGCAGGAGGGCGAGGAGCAGGAATGCGTTGTTGAGTGCTTTATTATGAACACTGCTGGTAATGTTCACAAGTGATATGAGTAGGGGGTGGGCTTGACGATTTCCTATTGTCGTGATGTGCGTCTTATCAGACGACAGGATGACACCTAACAGTGTCACCCCAGTAGGTAGTTGACCCTACTAGTCGTTAGAATTTTTCAATAACCACGGACAAAAGAATCTTGCTCACCTGAAGCTCCCAGGCATAGTTGCCCTTAAGCCACTCTTGGTACACTCGATGGGTTGCCTCCGCTGTCTCGTACAATTTGCATGGGCAGAATTGTATGTGTCCTGTG
This sequence comes from Leccinum boreale, assembly GCA_038092235.1. Lineage (NCBI taxonomy): Eukaryota > Fungi > Basidiomycota > Agaricomycetes > Boletales > Boletaceae > Leccinum > Leccinum boreale. The sequence continues at coordinate 10,968 of JBBPPX010000363.1, read as the reverse complement.
AGCCGGGGATTGGATAGGATCGCTTGCAAGCACTCTATGGGATCTTGAAAGAATAAGCGCAACATTTTTCTTGTTGGGAATTCCGGCTGAATGAGCATATACTTCCAGCACGGGCCAGAAGGTAGCATCTCAATTTGTTTCCTTAGCTCCTTTGCATTTGGAAATGAAAGAGGAAGGTCTCGAGTCTATGGGTGGAATTAAAACTGATAGTAACTGGAGGAGGAAAGGACATACCAGTCATATATTTAGAAACTTATCTACCTCGAGCATGCTGAGCCTGGAGAGTGTGAGCCACTGAGCCATCTCCCAGTCTTTGAGTCTGCGAAGGGGTAATATACATTGCTTCTACAATTCGAGGCATAAGTGTCCACATCAAAGTTGTCCAAGAACGTATTCCTGCCCCTGAAGTCCTCTGATGCGTGCGGGAAAGCGTTGATTGAATGAACAGGAGCATCAGAGTCTAATTCTTGAGGTTTGTTGCTGTCAATGTTGATGTTGATGTCGACGTCGATATCTGCTGGCGCTTGGGAGCTCAGAAGAATGGGGGAATGAGACGGCTCCAGAGATGGGGATGAGCGTCAGCCTAACCTCGTAGCTATTGCGATGACCCGAGCATGAGATTTTTTGAATTCTTTGCCGCAAGCTGGGCAGTAAACGCACTGGTGGTGTTGAGCTGCTTTCGGCATGAATCAAGAGAGATTTTTTGAAATCTGAAATCTGACAGAAGAGAATCGTGCATGAGCAGTTGTTTAGACAAGCGACGTGGCGGAGGCAAGAGAGTAAGCAGTGCCTCTCGCTTGTGTCACTTGTCCGAAGACTTTGCTCTTTCAAGTTGGTGTCTAGAGTCTCTGTACATATTTGTAGTACACAATTACAATTATCTACAGCGTTAATCATGCACCATACTTTGTGAAACTGGGCATTTGTAGCAATGGCTATCGTGGACTGATTATCACCATATAAAATAGTGGCTTCTTTGGGCGTGAAACCAATCTCTGTATAGAGGTTTCGGAGCCAGATGATTTCTTTGGCAGCCTGTGCCATCGAGGTGAATTCAGCCTCGGCAGTAGACAGTGCAGGTATTTGTTCCCGTTTAGAGGTCCATGTGATGACTGCCCCATTTAGGATAAATATGTCCTCTTTGAGCTTACCATTCAGGTACGCTCCTTTGACATCCAATCTCCCAGACTGTCCTCAGCAACAGCGAGCGCAAGAATGGCTCGTATCGTCTCAAGTCTGACCACAGGTGAGAACATTTCGTTGTAATCCATGCCCGGTACTTGGCTAAATCCTCGTGCGACTAGGTGGGCCTTTGTTCTTTGGAGTCTCAGCCGAGCGAGCGAGCGAGCTCAGCTAAGACACAGTGTGACGTCACTCGGCAGGCGCTTGCATCTATTTGGCCTAGTAGGCCTCAAGCCTAATGAGCCTCAACAGGAGACAATGGTAACCCATGCCGTCACCACTGCATCCGACCTCAGGCCTGCGAGGCCTGCAACAAGGTAGGGCCCCAAGTTGCTCACTATTGGTGATCTCCCTCACAATGCATCTGCTCCATTGGTTTCAAATGGCCCATCACCACTTCTGTGCGACTACAGGTCGATCGAAATCAGTCTCAATCAACGTCCAGCGTCACCAACGCTCTCCATGCTGGCGAAAGCTCAAGTAGAACCTGAGGAAGGAGTGGAAGTCGGTGATTACATTGGAAACAGGTGTGTTTTAAACCACCATGTTTGCATGTTGTGTTGCTGAACTCAGTCATATTAGAACCACATTCGTACTATCGTCAGCTTTACGGCAAACAAGAAAATCGGTCCTTTGAGCATGGCCGTTGCTGGTATGTTCTCTCACTCTCTGGGTCTCCTCGCCCTGAGCGAGTCCAAGATGATCTGGATAGATTAGTTGATGCACTGATGAATCATGGGTAGCCAACGTGAAGCAGGTTCTATCTATCATCCTTGCCATGGTTATATTTAGTTTGTCTATATCAGGGATGAATGCATTGGGCATCATGCTCACACTAGTTGGTGGTGGCTGGTACGCCAATGTGGAGTATTGAGAGAAGAAGATGCGGGCACGGGGGTGAAGGGCTGCATTCTCCCCATATTTGGAGGCTCTTCCTATACGCTCTATGCACCCCCCTTCGGACGCCACTGGGGCATGCCTTTGGGTCATGGACACTTCGTTGTCAAGCACTTCTACACTATCTGCCACAATCTACTCTTCTGGTTCTCGACTTGTGTATTACCGAAGGTCTACTCGTATGCAAATAGTAAATATAACCGTTTTTCCTGGGGATTCTCAACGTTCAACTCCTGGTCTGTTCTTATCCATGACACTGCAATATTAGTTGACACAACTGAAACCGAAAAGTATTTATAGCTCATCATTTAGATTGTTCCATGGAATGTAGCTTGCCGCAAAACTATTCCCAAGTTTCTGCTAAGTATAGTTTGTTTCAATACTTGTTTTGACATGCGGTTGCTGTCGGGGTTCCTGTGCATGATCACATCTGATAGTTATGATCAATCGGCCGATAAAGTGGGCGAGTCTTCATGACAAAATCAGTGTCACCGTCTCCGTTCTCCGCAGTGGATACATACTCAGGCTCTACAAGCACGACAAGGTCAAAAATGTCTTCATGGCCAACTTGGAACCTGGCGATCATCAAATTTAATTACTAGGCGTCAATTGTGCAATTCATATTTCTACACGTGATTCACTCAGGGTCCATTGACAGAATGAATTGTTTCCCTGAGGATGTTTGAACCCCTAGATCTGTCGCCAAATGAAGTGTCTAGGAGTGCTATGGCCAGGGCAGCATTGCGTGCAAATCATGCCATGGGACATACTATTATAAGCCGCTATCAGAACATTCGAGAGTTTCTGAGTGACGGCATCAACTCACTGTTGAAGATGAGAACCCTGCACTGTAGCCAATATTATTGCTCTCTGCGTGTGTGGGAAATGATTTTTCCACTCGAATTCATTCGACGCTCCCAAAGCACAAGATTTCTGCAGGGATACAAACTGAGGATGTTTGTGACAAAGTTCCGAGTGGCAATGCAGAAGCTATACTTGTGCACTGGCAGCTGCCAGCCTCTATTGATTGTAGGTCATGTTGTAACTGATGCTGATTCATGCATTCATGATGGCCCGGCCGTGGAAGAAACTGATGGGACGAGCGGGCCGGTTTGGTCAGGCGAGCAAGTTTCCTTAGGTGGTCCACCAACGTGTTATATAGCTCTCCAACTAACCTAGTCAATTCTACTCAAGTGACGGTGTGCATAAAGGGCGTGCCGGGAGAGATATTGGTGAGGTTACATATTAAATGAAAACCCTCGCGCTCCTCTGAGTCTGGACCCACCATTCCGTCCTCGGCTACATCCTCTCGCGCGGTACTTTGGCATCATTGTCTTCAAAGGCGAGCACACGCAAGTACACTCACAAGCGCAATCGCACGCATTGTCGAGAGTGCGTAGTCGGGAATGAAGGAAGTTACCGGGGAAGAGAGGGGTGCATTTTCCTGTCCTGCTAACTTGTCTCCGTCGTCTCATATTGTGCTGACCATTGGGCACCATGGACACCAACGAGTTGGATTATTCATTGTCTTTAAGCATTCTCCTCACGAAGTTTGTATCCTTAGACTGCTCTGTTTTGTATGATGCGGTCGCTACAAAACATATTCTATGTCAGCCCATACCTAAAGAGGTCTCCGACGAAGACCAACCAGACCCCAGCGCAATCGAGAAAACCAAGGCGAGACTCTTCGAAGTAGCTCACTTCCTCCAGTGTCAACATGACGTTCATTAGGAGGCTCTTCTTGAGCCGCTTGATGGAGCTTGGCGCACATAATCGAGCTTGTGACCTTGGGCCAGCTGAGTCACACCCCTTTCGCCGCGAGCTCCTCGACGCGGGTGATGAGGTCGATCTCTGAGAACCATCTGTCAGATATGGTCCCCTTGAACCCGTTGCTCCGGGCGGTTTCGGTGTCGATGGGATGTGCGAGGTCTCCTGAAGCGAGACGTCCAGGGGATGATGTAGGTCCCCTGAAATTTGCAGTACATGAGCATGATGCCTCCTGTTCGTCATCATCGTTCGGGCGTTCAACAGGGAAAAAAAATTTGTTAGGAAACCCCACCTTTTCGCAGTAGGTAACCTCGTCCTCGAGAACTCTGTCCAACCGCGCACCTCGTTGAGGTGCGCAAACCGCATCAAACTTGCTCCAATGTGTATCCTGTGCCGCTGTATGGGCGGTCGAGACGCGCCTAGGCGGGAATGAGGGGGTCATACCGGTGGATGAAGGAGATCGTATCATATACGAAGTCGGCAGGCGCAAAAGCGAGCTCGCTGAATCGACGGCATTTCAGGTGTACGTGCAGGAGAGACTGCCTTGGTTGATCAGTGGGCTAAGCTACATGATGATAATACAGCGCAAGCGTGACCGTACATGATGTGCACTTTTAAAAACTTACAAGTACACAATATTAATGTGTTTCATCTCGGCTTGAGCTTGATGGCCCCCGCGGTGCTTGCCTATCATGCTTCACTTGGCTTCGTCAGTTTGTTCAGTGTCACTAACAGGGGTTTGGATTCTTTGGAAGCTCGGAGGAGCGTTATTACCAGATTAGGATAAAGTACGGTGGGTACCAATTGCTGGATATGGTGGCCGGGACTCGGGTAAGCATGGATACATAGGGCCTAGCCCCAATGCGGCTATAAATGGGAAAAAAAGTTTTGTTCAGGAAGTATTTCGAGCTTTTGAATCAAGTCGAATGGAGCTTCAAAATTATGCATGTTGATTCGCATGACGTTGAAGGATCTTAGTGGACGTTGAAACATTGACCGGCCAAGGAAGCTTAGTTCTGGCAGTAAGTCTTTTTTTTGCTCTACATGGGTGAGTTTTTGGTAATTTCTGTGATTTCTAGGTGCCATAGAACTAAACCGCCCTTCTGTAGAAAATTTAGTCCCTCAAAGCACACCAGTTTTCAAGGGTAGTCATACCGTCCCCACTACTTCGGGTTCAATATGTTTGAACCCTACGGAGGAGTCTATTCACTCAGTCACATCTAACTCACTAGTCGACGACCTTCTCTATTTCGTTGAGCATCCGGTAAGTGGTATTCCTTTGAGAGGGTGTGCAAGTGATGCTAACATTGTATAGGGCTGTCAGGAGGCCCCTCAATATCCCACCAGTGTGCAAGAGGCCCAGTCATTGGTTACCACTATTCGTGCTCAGCGTGATGTGTTCAAGGCTGAGTTGGTTATCGAGGAAGGACATATGAACCACAACATAGCGCATGCCAATTACCATCTCTTTCAATTTACAAAGGCAGTACAACGTGTGCAAAGTGTAAAAGGAAAGTTAGCCATTGCAAATCAAGTTGTCGGCCGTGCTAGGATGGTAATCTCTGATGGCGGATACGTTTCTGCACTCTCTATCCCTTCCTCCGGACGTCCTGTATGGCGTATCCGCAGTAAGTCTACCTATTTAAAAAAATTAATTTGCTATGATCATTTAACCTTTGTTCTTCAGCAGCTAGGCGCCGGTTGACAGTGTTTCATTGAGCACATTATTAAAAATATCTAGCATGTTTGTTTGTTGTCTTGTAAGCTCCTGCTATTTTGCTTATGTGTACGGAAATTTCGTAAATACAGTTACTATCAGTTTCAAACTTCGTAACAAGTAACAATGTAACTGCACATATGTTGTTGTATTTGCTAAAAGTTGAGCGAAGTTTCAAGTCAAGTGACGGGGTCAAACAGACTCCATGATGGCATGATGTCGAACCTTATGTCCTTAGTAGGAAGGTTGTTCTGGATGTGAATAATGATTAATATATTTCAAACTTATTGTTCTTGGGAACCACGTGTTGTCCCGGATACCGTAAGTTCAGGTTTGTATGTACTAAATTCGATTCCGAGAACCGCTAGCATTGCCACGCCAAAAAAGGGATGTCGTGTCGTGTGTGGTGCGACTGGACAAGTAGCGCAAGTAGCGCAAACTTCTCAGCGTCTCCACCAGTTCCAGTTTCAGACAGGTGCAAATTTAAATATTGTCTGTCGGGTCAATTTGGAGCCACCATTTCTGAGGCTGTACATGTGGGAATGGCCTATCTCACATACTTGTAAGTCTCTTTGAAATGTAGGTTCCACGTATGCAAGCTGCATCATCATGTCCACCGTCGTCTACGAGTCAGCGTCAAGCTACCATTCTTCCTTTTCCCCTCGCCTGTTGGATGTAATAACATCTATGAGAGAAAAATCACCCGGCGGAACAAAGTACAAAGCGCCCACTCCTGTGATTAGTGCCTCCACACCCAACAAAGGTGTGTTTCGCTCTTCCAGGAGTGGTGCTGCGTCCAACACAGAGAATCAGAAAATCAGTGTAATCGCCCGAGAAGACTCCGAAGATATCGTTGCTGCCCCAGCAGCAGCTATGACCTTGGCAAATGCTTCACTTGTATCGGCGATCACAAGCATCGAACAACAGATTGCGCAGCCCAAAGCATACTCAAGTCAGCCTAACATTTCGACCCCAATCTTGATGCTGATTATATATTTGTACAGGTGACGAGATACGGCGCATACTTCATTGTTTGCAGACACATCAATTTGATCCAAAGGCACAGAAACTTTACAAAATCCCCTTTGAACGTAGCACTAACAGGTATCAAAGATTTTTAGTGACATCGGTCCCGAAGAATATAGCATTATTCAACAAGCGATTATGGAGAAACCAGACCATCACAGCCAGGTTGCAAGGTAAGTCTACTACATTTTATTGTGAATAACACTGAGACAGCTCTGAAGGATGGCTTATCTACCCCTCAGACGAGAGCTCGTGTTATACACTCCCCTCCCATGTCACGAGCAGATCACAAGTGACTTTCTGTTCAATTTTATGTCCATGATGAGTCAATGCCGATAGACGATAGCCTCATCAAGCTAGACGGCTTCGGAAACAGCTCTTTTCCTAGTGACCGCATCCATGCCATCCCCGATTTTCAAGCTGTTCTCCAGCGTTTCTCATCTGAAAGCAACAACTACTCCCCGACGGCCTTATGGGTCGGGGAGTGTGCCTTCACTCAGCACAACAAAGTCACGACAAAGAAGCTCGAGAATTTTGTCGTTGGCAACTCAGATATCGAACTCGTGTTCTTAATCTGTATCAACGAACAATCCCCATTCTACCGCCCTTCGCCCAACTCCCCTGCTGCTAAGAAGCTCTGTTCACTCGAACTCAAAAAGATTACTGCCTTTCTTCCACCCCACTCTAAGGAAAGGGTGTTTGGCCCAGTAGTTGTGGAGGGTCATACATGGATCCACGTGACGGAAATTACATGGGAGGCTTGGATTAAGGGGGGCTCATGATCGATCGATTTTAAAAATACAAGTGCTGATTTCTTTGCGAAGGAGGTAAGCATTTTTATTTTACTCGCATACTATATGATACTAATGTCAAATCCGAGACACTCTACCCTAACATCGACATGGACCGGGTCGAGAACCTTTTGAAGATCGGTGTGGTTGCCATCAAAGACAAGGTGATCATATTGCAGAGGGCAGCTGACCCTGATGGCGATCTCTCGTCCTTACAGTTGTGGGAGCCTATTATCAATTTTGGGTGGGAAAGGATGTCGAAGAGGATGTCGCAGGCTGTCTGGAACTTGGCGCATGCGCACTACGTTGATTGGTATAAAGGCAAAGGAAAACTGAAGAGGAAGGGGTCGTCCAGTAGCTTCTGCGCGAGGAAGAAGGCGAGGACGAACTAGTAATGCGTCCATTGTCAGTTCATGTTGTTGAATATATCACGTCACAGTAGATTTTCCTGATTTCCGTACTTTTACCGACGACTAAACCTACACGCAAGCTATCATCCACGGTTTGAGCTTGTCATTTTACATGCTTGACTCAGTCTCTCCCTTCAAAACGAGGTATGTTTAGTTATGCTCTACTGTACTGTACAAATGTTGACGTGAATTTAAAATTAGCCAAGAAAAATAGAGCGTTGAACGATTCATATCCGGCTTTCCTGTTTTCCCGCTCAAGTACATCCCTTCAACAAGTACGACGTCTAGAAGAGAAGACTGCTTACGCCGGTTGCAAGCCAAAAGCGCAACTGCCTTGCTGCAGGCAAGGGCATTGAGAAAATAAACGGAGTGGATCTATATCCACAATCAGACCGTGCGTCCTGGCCCCAGGCTGGGAGTCTCCCTATCTAATTGATTGTTGAATCTGCTATCAGATCAATGTATCACTCATATGACTGATTTTTTCGACTCAGTCCCTTCGAGTCCCGCCCGAGTCTGGCACTCCCTCTCTCACTGGGTCCAATGGTTTCTTCTCATCGTCCATTGGTTCAATCCTCTCATCGCCGACCTGCTGGATGCCCACCCCTGTGCTCGCTACATGGTGCACGTCACACACGGACCGGGAATGTGTCTCTTCCCCCTGTGTTCCTATCTACCATGAATTCACATGATCTCGAAACAATCTCAATCACCATGTACATGCAATGAGTCAGACCCAGGCGCCTACCTATCACAATTCCAGGTCGAAGGTGTGGCATTAAGAAATCGCTGGCCAGTGGACTTTATTCCTGTCCGACTCTGTTTCTATGCGATCGACAAAGATCGCGCGACTACCCTGCAGGTAAGCACACTGGCAATGTCTCAGTTTTGCGAACCACTCATGTACTACCAGTGACATTGAGAAATCGCTTGGACTCTATTTCTGCCCAACTTCGTATCTGTGTGATCAACAAAGATCGCGCGACTGCCCTGCGGGTAAGTACAATGTCTCAGTTTTGCGAACTCTACATTCACGTACTACTGTATCTGACAAGTACGAGGATGAGCATTGCATCCCTCAAATGGCCACTTCTATTGGGTGTGTTTTTGTTGTGATTCCATGCTGCATCCGTCATTTGATGACTGAAGTGACAGGGTAGAAAGGCATGAGGATGTTTGCCCAAATTTGGGAGCGACGGCGCAGTTGTTCGGCATTCCGTAAGTACTCCTGGTGTTGTTCCGTGTGTTGTACATGTTTGGGCACCCCGCTGACTAGTACATAATCTCAACTTGCACACATTTATTTTCGTGCCCAGGTTCATTTTCTAGTAGCTGGAAGCTCAGGACGGCTCCATGCCCAGGCCGGTATGGACATGAGTCTGAACTTTGCTGCGATGCTTCGTCACTAACTAGCATATTGTAGGATCTTGTTCGCCGTTCAACTCGAAATGGGCATGGGCTTGGTGGTCAACGAGCACAAGACGCCAGGGTCGAGGTACTACAAACATCTCGAGCACGAAGAGGGAGGGTTGATCCTTCTGTCATTTCTAGTCAACCAGTCAATGCGCTCACTCCCCAAGAAGAAGAATCTCCATGACGTATGGGGAGGGCGAAGAATTTGCAGCGTCCATCATCTCCTGAGGTCGTGCCACTTAAACAGCCCGTTCCAATGTTCCGCCCGGCCTCTGGTGGTGAATACGGGTTTAGCGAGCCACCTGGTAATGTGTTCCAACAATCTCAAACATTTTTGATAGACTAACTGGATATGATGGATACCGGTCATGCAGAGGTACCCCGTACTTTAAAGCGGCATCTTGTTGTCTTGCCTGAACTCAGTGGGGAGCAGTCAGATGAGCAGGAGAAAGTAACTGATATGAACAATGAAGATCCGGCGCAGCTCTTCGACGAGGATCGTCCACCTCCCTCTCAGCCGAGGCACGCCAGAGCAGGGTCTGTCGAGGAACCCTCCCAGCTGAGGCACACATGGGCAATGTCAGACGAGGAAGCCTTGCCTCCTTCCCAACCGAGGCATGATGGCTTGATGTCGGACGACGGCCGCACGCATCTCTCTGAGCCACGGTATATCAGGTTGCATCAGTAAATTAAATTTCCACCTGACTCTCTGTCTAGACGGTCGTCAAATGAGGAAGCCTCATCTCTTTCCCAGCCGAGGCGTGCTGGCTCGATGTTGGACAAGGGCCGCACATGTCTCTCTGGGCCACGGTATGAAGGTTGTATCAGTAATTCGCCACCTGACTCTCTGTCTAGACGCGCCAAGCCTGCAACGCAGCATACTAGGTCCCCAAAACTACGTGCTAGAGCTAAGCAAACCACTCCCTTGGAATGGCCGTTGCACAAGAAGTCACAGCACGGACACGTAGACAATCCATCTACCGTCGGTATGTATTCTCGTTTACACAAATGACTCCTCATAACAATCTAGCACAGGTACTGATCTCCTTCAAGAACATCACAAGAGGAATGGCGCTCCGAGGCCACCTAACCCTGTGTTGCTTGCGGCACAGTCCAAGAAGGACAAGAGTGGGGGACGTACTGCAGAAGAGGAGGAAGAAGGGGACGTGGATGACAAAGTCAAAGTTGAACATGAGGAAACGGGACATGTCATCCACACGTTGGCCACGTACATAAAGTTCTATTGAACATCGCCTTGGCGTTACATCCTCGATCGTGCGCGCAATCACTCTCGCCTCACTGCTGCTGCTGACGGGTTCCTGGATCGTTTGGCAATGCTGGACACCTATGGGGACGAGTATCTCCTCCAAGCAATGGAGGAGTACAACGAGAGAGGTGTGAAGTTTGATAAGAACCTGTTCACAAAGTACGGCTACGAGATGAAGATTTTAGTATGTACCTAACTAACTGCTCGTCAAGTTCTAAATCTTTTTTTTCCAGCTATATAACGACTTTAGTAACTTTCGGTCGCACGCAAAGAAGGTAGCCCGTGTTGCGCTCGCTCGAGAATATGATTTTAATCCGTGTCCTGAAATGAATGCCGCGGAGGCATCTGCTCGTTTCAAAGACTTGTATTGTCATCTTGTCAGGGATTCTAGCTTCCTCCACTATGAAGCTAAGAAGGTATGTGTTCTAACAGGTTATGATTCTGACTGACGTATATTGTAGGATGTTTGGGTGAACTTTGCCAACCCCACTTTGCATG